>JAGPOW010000290.1:3138054-3159663 GCA_030014935.1 Caiman crocodilus | reverse complement strand
GGGGGGGGGGGGCCGGGGGGGGGGGGGGCCCTTGCGGGGGGTGAGAGGGTGTGGTGTGCGCGGCCGCTGGGGTCGCTGGGGGGGCCGGTGGGCGGGGGGGGGGGGGGGCCCAGGGAGAGGCGTTATGCTCCCATCTGTCCCCTCTGCCCTGGAGGGCCACAACAGAGTCTGCCTGCATGGAGCAAGCAGTGGGATAAGCCCCATCCTGCCCACTCTGTCAGATGCCAGAGATAGGGAGGAATAACCCCTGTATCTGCCTCCTTGCATAAAGTGACTCCGGCCGAGCCCCTGACCCTGCCACTGGAGTGGCGAAGGGGGAGGACCCTGATGGAGCAGCAGCCCCTGTCCTGGTGTCTGGGGAGCAAGCCTCTTCCTGGCATTGGGGGGGGCTGTGAGTGAGGGTCAGAGCTGCCACAAACTGCATGGGGCAGGTGGCAGCACCAAGGCTCAGAAGGGGCCACAGCCCCCAAACCCCTCTTACCCCTCTTTGCAGTGCCGCTGCTCATTTCACGCAATCTGTAGCAGCTCTCCCCACCCACAGCATAGTGCCCTCACTGGGATGAGGCTTACACTCTGGGACACTGTGACAGGGACTGCAGGCCCCATCAGGGCTCTGCCTCTCCCCACCATGCCCCGGGGGGGGGGGGGGGCACAGAATCTGCTCACCCCAACCACCCCCACCTACACCCTGCAGGGGAGCAAGCAGAATTGGGATAGGCCTCCTCCTGCCCCCTCCACGGGATGCTGGAGGGAGGGGAAAATAACCCTCTTCCCTGCCCCACCACCTGAAGGGCCTTACTGGCTGGCATGTGGCCCCTGTCACAGTTTCCCAGAGTGCAGCGAGACCCTTCCAATGGCGGGTGGGGGGAGGACATGCTGCAGGGGAGTCAGAGCTGCTGCAGACTACGTGACGCAAGCAGCAGGGGGGATTAAGGGGGCCATAGCCCCCTCCAAGCCCTGGTGCTGCTGCCTGCCCCATGCAATCCACAGCTTGTGCCCCTTGTGCACCATCTCCCCCAGGAAGAGATTCATGGTTCCTGGACACCAGGACAGGAGCTGCTGCCCCAGGGCCCTGCTCCCTTGCCACTCCAGTGGCAGGGGTGGGATGGCTGGCTGGCAGGGCCCTTTAGGTGAGGGTGCCGGCATCTGCTCTAGGGGGTAGGAGGGACTGATCCTGCCACTTGCCCCATGCAGGCTGCAGTCCTTCAGGGGTAGTGGGGGTAGAGGGCAGAATATCCCTGCACCCTGGCCTCCCACCTCCCTGCCCCGGCCCCGCCACTGCAGCAAGGAGTAGGGAGCACCTGGCAGATCCCAGCTCAGGTTTGTGCCAGTGGGACAGGAATCAGGGAATTTAACCTCTTGCCTGGCCAGTTCACTCCAAGCTACTGCCAGGGCTGGCCACGCACCCCCACCCCAGCTTTCTTGCAGCTGAGGGCTGCTCTAGCACCTGCCCAGCACCTGGCCTGAGCCACTGCAGGCATGTTGTGCATGTTGCTGAAGAGGTAAACAGCTGGTTTAATGTAATAAAAGATTGGGTACATTTGCCTGCATTTTCATGACTGTCTGTTCATTTACAATTGGTTCAATACAGGCAGGTTAGCCTAACCTGCAAAGATTGACTCAATTCAAGATCTGGCTTTTTGAATGTCTGTCCCTAGCCTTTGAAACAAGAACTGCAGGTCATCCCTACCACAGATTTCACCTTTATCCTGGCAAGTAGTGACTGTGTGAATGATTTAGGGGCAACTGACCAGCTACTCGATGCAAGACTCTACTGCTCTGCTATGAAAAATTATCTAATGAACCCTTAGCTGTGTAAAGAGGTGTAGCACAGAGAAGCAAGGAAGCAATTTTACCAGCATGTATAGCATCAATGAACTGAATATGCTGTATGGTCAAGGTGTCCACATTTTATAAGGATACTGAAAGACTGGCTATAATACAGGGAAAGCCACAAAATGGTTTGAATGCAGAAGAAAATGCCATACAGTGAGGAATTCAGAGCTCAAATGCATGAAAGATTGAGAAGTGACAATTACTGTGGGTAGCTAAAATTGTCTGCACATTAACACCTAAAACTAGTTTTAAATACTTGTTATGTGGCTCAAACTCCATCCCAGGCTTAATGTAGACACCCCACCCACCCCCTGCCCCTTCCATCTGAAACGGATCAGGCCCACTGGCCCCCTCCACCCTTCCCAGTACCCAAGAGCCCCAGTCACTGCTCCCCCTCCCAACTTACTTATGGGTACCTGTGCTGTCTGTCCTGGGGAGTAGGCAGGGAAGGGTTAACCTGCCTTCCCAACCACCAGTGCAGCCTCAGCCCACAAAGCAGCAGCAGGGGGTTGGAGCAGGCCAGGCAGGCAGGTGAACCTTCCCATGCCTGCTCCTCTGGGACAGACAGCATGGACAGCCACAAGCAAGTGGGGGGGAGCTGGTGGGATGTCCTGGGGGCACAGTGGAAGTCTGCAATGGGGGGCGGGGGGGTGCAGATTTTCTACCTTTCTGTCCTCTGGCCCCTTCTGGCCTGAAGTGACTGCTCCAAACCTGAGCTAGCACTAACACCTATCAACATTTGTACAGCTCAGCGTGAGGTGTAACAAGGCTCTAACTAAAAGCCTCTTCCAGCTAACAGAAAAAGGCGTCACAAGAGCCAGTGGGAGGAGGCTAAAACCACATCCTGACATATTAGAAATTATGCACTACTTGGCAGGAGGGCGAGCGATTAACCACTGGATCAAACCAGCAACGGAAGGGGCAGAAACTTGCTCTCTTCAGCTCCTCACATGAAAACTAGAAGCTCTTTTTTGAAGTGCCACCTAGGCCACATGCAGATTTGGGGCCTCATTCCAGGGGTAACTAGATGGCAATTAGTCACAGGTGACCTGAGAATCCTTTCTGTCCATATACAATGCAGTATATAGAGTATGTTTAAAACCAGGAGCTTTCTCTAGAAATCCCTGGAAGATACTGTTTTCCCCCACCCTACTAGGAAAAAACTCTCATAGATCTTAACCAGGAATATTATTGGCTTCAATCTGTAGAAATAACTCTAAAAAAAAAACAAACCCCAAACCTTTAGGACTGTACATAGACCCATTCTGTAATACTTTAAACTATCCAATAGAATAACATAGCAGAGGCATAATTTTCTATTAAGAAATCTCTAAAAGACATTAAAATCTTAAAGGAAGAGCTCCCACTTCCCTTTGCTCACATGTATGTCTCCAAGAAATCCTACTGGTACTTTGGAAATTTCCTTTACCTCCTGTACCAACAGCCAGTGCACTTTGCCCTGAGCACACAGTGCCCTCAATTATTGACTCTCTGCTCTCCTTCCCAGGTGTTTCATGCTCCATCAGCCTCACTGAAGGTGGGATAATATTCAGTCACTATTTGGCACCAACAGAAAGGATGGTTTCTGCAGCACTGCTTACACAAGGGATGCATTCCTCTGTAGCCTAGTTTGCCTGCCTTTAAGTAGAAAGCAAGCGACTTGCTATGAGTTTATTCTGCTTCCCACAAGCTCAGCGTATGAGCGGAAGGAATTAAAATATACTGCCAGCCCCAAACCCAAATGTACCATTATTTGCCCAGTGACATCATTTTAGAGTAAGCTCCAGGCACCCCCTCCACCCCATCCCCTCCCCATACGCACAGGGTTGGATCTATGCCTCAGCAGATAGACTGGAAATGTATGAGGGGAAAAATTAAGTGATTTCTTTTGGCTGCTGCTGCTGGGATGAAAAGAAAGACTTGGGTGACTGTTTCCCATTCAAAAAGTCTAGCTTGCAGGAAGGATGAGAGTAATCCTTAGTGGAGCTGAAGCCAAGGCAGCTTCCTGAAACGCATAACCGTTCCCGAATGTCTCTCTCTCACTCACTCCTGCCCCTATCAGGACAGAGTGTTCTCCAGTTGCACTACACATAGCCTGGCTGGGGAACCTGCTACTAGCTCAGATTTCTCATGGCCTGATCATGCGCACATGACTGCCACTGAGGACAGCAAGAGCTAGGGCTGTGCCAGGAATCCGGGATCAGGCCACTCATCCGCAGGCATCTACACTGCAGCCAACAGCATGCATGCAATAACCTGCAATAAGCCTGTGGCTTTTGTACTGCATGTGAGCCAAGCTATATGCGTGCAGTGCATGTAATGCACATTGGCTACATGATTAATATAGTCCTTTCTGAAATCATAAACAAGTTTTTTGCACCATAAAACCTTACAGTTCATCTCCAGCACCACTGTGGTATTAAAATGCGGCCCTTATCTCCAGCAACACAAACATGACTCTGGCACCCCCTAGTGACGAGGAAAAGTTGGGAAGGAAACTCAAAGGGAATGCTTAGTACCAAGTCAGCCTCGTTTCTTCATTGTTTGAAGGATTCTAATTATCCTCTGTTTTAACAGCTTAACGCTGCCCACAGAGTTTCGCAAATAAAGGCTATTACTGCTGCTTCATGCTCCAGCTCACTGATGCCTGGGCCTTGCAAAAAATCACTCCCTTAAGATTTCCCTTCACCTCAAGCAGAAACTTTGTCAAACACTGTTCCTTTCGCCTGGCAGATCAAAATGGAATGTGCTGCCAAGAATTGTTTTCTGGTCAGTTGAGTGTAGTAGCCCCAGCATCAACACCTCCCAGTGTTTTTTGAACTCCCCCGGTGTTTCTAACATTTAATACCAGCAGCCCTGTAGAGAAGAAGGTGGTAGAAAAATCTGAATGGCCAACACCAACTGCAGATGCAGAGTGACGTTTTTAATTTTAAATGCTCACGTGAAAAATGATGCTGGATCAGCCCTAAAGCCTAATGTCTTCTATTCATGGCCTGGGTACAGTACAGGCAGCTTCCCTAGCCAGCCCCGCTAACATGCTTCTGGCTTGAAATGGCAGAATCATTTGTTCCTTCCCCAGACAGTCAGCTCTTAGGTTTCTCCCAGAAGCTGTGGGCTTGAAAGCACCAGGCTGCTTGTTGTCACTGAGCAACAGAGTTCAGCACCCAAGTGAGAAAAGGCATTTACACAGGAACTGGACAGTAAATGAACCTAGCTTTGGTTTAACTCAGATAATACCTTTTGACCCCACATTTCCTAGCCTGAGCTTTAGTTGAACTGGTAACCTATAGTGTCAGGTCTCTTGAATCCCAGTCATCAACCCCATGAGGCACTTAGCAGCTGTAGCAAGTTTAATTCCCTGCTGCACTATGGATGATGCTGGTTCCCCAACAATGGTCAGGTTCTGAATGGGCCTAGTTGATGCCAGCCTACCAAGGCAGTAGCACTTAGTAAAAAATAGTGGTGCTGCCACTGCTCCTACAACGGCTAAAGGGAAGCCACTGGCCAAAGGATTCATCCCTTTTTAGTTTCAGTAAACTTCACTAGGTACAGAGGAGCTCCTTTGGATGTAGTGTAACAGCCCAGCTGTCTGCTATTCTTCCAGTTAGAACTAATTCTGCGGCCAGGAGCTCCAACTAGCCCTGATAGATGAGATGTCAAGATGAGCCTTAAAGGTAAGTCCATCACCACTTCAGGCAGATTGTTTAGTCAGCTGGAAACATCTCTCGGTAGACACAGGAGAGGTGACCCAGTGTCAGTTTAGATGCCACAAATATTTGGGTGCCCTCTGCTGAAAGGCTGCTTTGTAAATTCACTCGTCTGTGAATCAGGGCAGATATCCCAATAAATCTTGATTCTTGCTAGGAAAGCAGAAACCCAGCAGCAGCACAGACTTTTTTTTCTTTTTAGCAGCAGAAGCACATCAGTGACATTCAGTACTCAGCTGGGTCAGGCCTTTACCCTCTGCTAATACCACCAAGTCCTCCAGCTAAAGGGCAGGCACTGAAAGTGTTCCTCCTCCTCCCAGTACAACAGCAATAAGACTTTGAAGGAGTTGCACTAATTAGTTGCTATTACACTTCTTGGGTGGCTGGAGGATCTCCCTGCCTTTGACCTCATGCTTTGCAATGCATCTAATAGCTTATTACAGCTATTGCATTGCAGCAATACTTCATTTTATAGCTACTTTGAAAGAGCTCTTCCTCCAATGTTGAAAAAAATAATCTAAAGACTAATGCCTAGTCTCTCCAGAAGACTGCTGTTAAACTGTCTATAACCAAGTGCCCAAACACTGCACAAAGCTGTTTCATTTGCTTAACATTGACTCACTGGCAATTAATATGCCTGACATAACAGTGCACTACAAGGCCCATAAAATCTGTAGCAGTAGGGGAGTGAAATGATTATAACATTTTTTTTCCCGTCTTTTCAATAATACCAGTCTGCAGTTTGGGCACTGTAATCTTTTCAAAGCAAAAAGGAAGCTGAGCTGCATCTGAACAGCTGCTGTCTACTAAAGCAATAATTAGCAATGAGCTAGAGTCAAAATACCTGCTAACAACAGTAACTGTCAACAGCCCCAATTACCATGAGCTTCCCTGTACCCAAGAATAGAGAGGCTGAGGCCTGAGGATGGAGATTAGCCTGCTGTATTTTTAAAGGCTTATTCTTATTTAAGCTGAGCTTTGATATACCTCCCATTCTTTACACAGAAGCATCTGCATCCCTTTCTCCATACTCAGGCATGTAAGTATAATCATTGAATTATCTTGGAATGAGGGGTATAGAACTGAGCTTGTACAAAACTAGTACATTTTTCATGGGAGCAACTCTTGTGTGGAGGGAAGCAGGGTATATTGTGTGTACAGAAACTGATACAGAGGACCCTGCCCTGCAGTTTCATTAATCAATAATAATTATTGCTGGGAGGATCCCTGTTTCCCTTATCCCACTGAAGTTTTATTCCACATAAGTGTTTATGATTTCTACATCCAAACAAAACCAAGAACTTTCAAAGCTTGACATAGAAAACCAGTCACACACCTCACTCAGTAGTTTGGTGAGTTGAGACAGTTGAATGAGTTGGCTCATATTCTGGGTCCTAGTATCACATGTTACACAAGTGCTCCAGCCATTAGCCAGTTCTTTCTTCTCCTTTTCTCCTGTTGGAGCTGTTCCACTTTATGCATATTATTAAATATGCATTACAGCAGGGACTGAACACTCATTTCCTGCATCTAAGTTGAGTGTCACAGCCACTCTTCTCCAAGAGGAGAACCCCAACTCAGCATAGCTAGTACTAGTTAGTGTGCTTACCAAGGATGCAAATACCCATACTTCAGCACACTGATCTTAAATCAGGCAAAGCAAGGACTTGAACCCAAGTCTCTCATATTTAGATCAGTAGCCTAATCAATTGGCTAACTGATTGTTCTCCACCCCCCCTGCCACTGAGTGGGTCAAACAAAACCCTTCCCTTCAGAAATTCCAGCTAAGATTTGAGAATCCTTTCCTGGTAAGGGCATTTCTATTAAAAGCTGTTGAATCAACATTTTCCAAACAAAATGCATTCTTCAGAAAATTACCAGCTGGCTGGGACTAATAAACCAGTGATCAGCAGGTCTGTAGCATCTAATATCTCCCTTTTACAGATTTCCTCCTGAATATTCATGTTTTAGTATTTGAGAGTGATCCATAAATATAAATATATAGGAATATTGCCTAATCCATTATCAGAATGGAGTTTTGTTCTCCTGAGATGTAAAACAGAAGTGCTTTCACATTTTTTTTTTATTTTTATAATTGGAATTACATTTCTCAGAGCACACCTGAAAATCTAGCACTAAAAAAATGCACCTAGAATCACTAAGCTAGCAATTGAGAACTGATCAGTTCAGTTTCACTGGCTGAGCTCAGCAAAGTGGCAGAGCTGTATAAATGGCAAGCAGGGAGTGTCATGTGTAAGTTTTTCAGTTTCAAATCAGCTGAGGCTAGGAAGCCAGTGTCCTTTCAGTGATCTTTAGCAAGCAGAAAGCTGCAATTGTGGCAGTTCAGTCATATATTAATAAACACACTGATAGTTACATCAATGTAAATAAAACCAAAACACAGCAGGTCAGACCTTTCAGGTGTATTAAGAGACACCCCCTGCAGCACTGCAAGGCATGAGGCCAAATGACTTCAACCACCCAAGAAACACAATAATGCCCTAGAAGCATATGGCACACCATGTTGTTAAATGGAAACTAAGAATAAGTGCAACTTTCATTTCTTACCATCTTACAATAAACTCAAGCCCCAGGGATGGAACACCACTTGTGTTCTGGAGTTTTAGGCCCTTTCACAGTCAAAAATAAACACAATATATTTCAGCAAAATGCCAAGGTTGTGACAAAGACTGACAAAGGAAAGCACCAAGCTGACCATTAACAATTCACACACACTTGTGAGCCTAGACCTCCCAGCCTACATGCTACATCCAGCCACACCTAGCAACAAGGCCACTAGGACACCACTTTGAGCTCCAATAGCTCAAATAAGGGCTTCTATACATACAAAAGAGACATGGTGTTGTACAACTACATCAGTATACTTTAAGCCACCGGTGTCAAAATATGCAGCCTGGAGGCTGGATCTGGCCCATGGGAGTTCCTAGGTAAAGTACAGACAGTCAAAAAGCCTAAGCCTGAATTGATTCAGTCTTTATAGTTTAGTCTAAACTGGAGAGATTAAACTGAGAAACAACTGCACAGACATTCATTTTTTTGATTCAGGCAATGCAGTCACATGCCTGCAGTGGCTCAGACCAGAAGCTGGGGGATGCTAGAGCATAGCTAGCCAGCATGGACTATGGGTATGCTTCTTCTTCCTGCTGCCCTTGAGATCTCCGAGATTTATAGTCCAGACTCATAGCAGTAGAACACTGCAGGGATGCTCATCCCTGTGTCTTCCTGTTTCTAGGTACCTCTGGGATTTGTAGTCCACAGTCCCAGCCAGCAGGGCTTTTAGCAGGGCAGGGCAGCTCTGTACTTTGACAGGGGCGAGTTTAACTCCCTTCCTGGCTCCAGACCCCAGTTGGGGTTTGTCTAGGGGATTGATGTAACTTGAACCAGGAAGGGGGCTGGGACAAAAGCTTCAAAAACTGGTTTCACCCAGATCAGTAAGTTTGATACTACATTCAACCAGGTTTATCTTAAACCAATTTCAGCTATTTTGAAACTGGTTTATGTGCACTGACCTTCTGTTCTGTTACAGCTTTAAACCAGTTTCTGATCACTTAACCAGTTTGTGTGTAACTTTTGTCCCTAGCCCTAGAGGGACTGGGAATTCAGGGTGGGGTGAGCAGGGATGGGGGTTGTCACTGAAATCCTCAGTATGGAGTCCCATTGGTGATGCACGTCATCATCAACATTAACCCCACTGCTACTGCCATGTCCAGGTCTAGTCTGCAAGTTGCCCTGCGGTATGGATTCTGTTGAGAAAGGGGAGGAGGAGGAGGAAACAGGCAAGTCTAACCCCATTGGTTTAAGCAATGCAACCCCTCTAGTATAGCATCCGTTCCTCTTGTACCAGTTCAACTATTTCCACTGAAGTAATAAACACACCTTTAAACCAGCATATCTGCAGCTACTTACCAAAGGGAGTGTAGTGGTATAGCTTCTAACCTAAAGCAAAACAAAGCAAAATAATCACACCCAAGTCAAATAGTTGTAGTGTGTGAAAAAAACTACGTAGAGAAATTCTTGCTTTTTTTTCTCCTAGGTGTTGTGTCCTTAATTATTGTGTTTTTGTCAAAAGCAAAGACGTTCCGATCTCTTGCTAATCCAGTCACTGCAGACACATAATGCTTATTAGCACCTTAGAGTTTTGAAAGCAGCCATCTAGGAACTGGGTATGTCATCCTCTCTCTGTTCTCACTCTTCAAACTCTTCCCCTGTTTCTAGCATCTCTTTTGATTCAGGCTGCAATGTCCCTAGCAGATCAGTCTTGAGCCAGCACTGAGCAAAAAGTCTGCTGATTGAAATCATGGTAGGGCTGTTGTGTTGGCTTACTGCTCACAGCTCTTCATTCACCACAAAGCAGAAGCTACAGGTTTGTAAGGGAAGCCTGGCCAACCTTCTACAGGCACAGCTGCTCTAACATACAGCACCAGAGGGAAAAAAATAGAAGTTTGCAGTAGTATGTGGCTCTCTGATAGCACTTCATAACTCAAAAGTTCAGAACACTTTACAAAGACAGGTATCATTGTTCCAATTTTAGTTAGGGAAACTGAGGCACAGAGTGGTAAAGTGATTTGTAGCTGACAGTAGGCCAGAATTAGAGGATGGTGTCATATGTTCAACTTAACACTTCTTAAGTTAAAGCACAAGCAGATGCATGTTCAAGCAGTTTAGCACATGTGAAATACATTTGTGGCCTTGCAAAGTTGTCCTCTTTCAGGAAAGGTTTATCCTAATACATGGTAATTTCAGTGGGTCACTAAATTCCAAAGATCTGCAATCTGTCATTTTACAGCTGCCTTTGGTTTAACCCTAAAACCAGGATCCATGGCCTGAATATCAGTTTAGAAGCCTTCTGTACTCAGGCTTGTCTCAGTTCCAGCCATTTGGTAAAAGCTCTTAGGAAGTTTTGTACTTAGGTTGCACTCCTCTAGAGAAAAAGATTTTCAGAAGGCAAAAAACCAGCATCGACTTCTGATTAAAGCCTGCCTCAGCCTGCTGCTTGAACACTACTGGGTGCCTTTCCCAACACGAGGGAGATGCCAGCTGGGGGCCTGGTGGGAGGGTTCCACCCCCATGCTCCCTCCTCAGCTGGCTGGAGGCTGAAGATGGGGGCATGGATGGGGGAATTCCTGTTTCCTGGCTCTCTGCTGTGGCCATTAGGCTGCTCTAGCACCCCCCTGGCTTCTGGTATGGGCCACTGCAGGGGTCTGGTTGCCTTTCAGGTTTGAAAAGTGAACATCAGTTCACCTTCTAATTAGTTCAATCTAGGCAGAGACCAAATCAATTCAGTCTCGGTGTTTTTGACTGTCTGTACTCAGCCTTAGAGTCATGGGCAAATAGTGCCTTCAGAGTCTGAGGGAGCACCAGTGCTGGCAGCAAAATTGGAAGTGCCGGTGCCAATCTCGGGGGGGGGGGGCGGCACTGGCCAGTGCTTCACTCAATGCCCCCACTCCCTGGCCAGTGAAGGCCAATCTCGGGGGGGGGCCACGTGCCCTGCCCCCCTCATATTCGTCCCCTACGTGTTGCCTATGCTTAGAGCTCTCCCAAGCACTCCTCAGGTGCAGCAAACATTCTGGGTCCTAATCTTTTTTACAGATGGTCTTGCAAAGTGCTTCAGATGCATGGCAAAGGAAACTGACCTATGCACCTTGCCTCAATGCACTGAATACGACTCCTGTAAGGGATGTATCACTATAGTTCTGAAAGTTTTCCACAAAACCAGGAAACGATGCAGTGACACTGGCTAATTCACAAGACAACCTGGCTCTATGTTCCTAGACAGTGGTTACCAGAGAACAGAGATATTTAGAAGAAGCCTTCTAAATTTTGTGGGTCCCCCCCCCCGCAACCCCAAATTTAAGTACAAATATTCCAACCAGGCTTTGGTTTGCATGAATTGCTAGAATTAGTCACACCACTTTAAAAAGGAAAAGTAAAGATATTTATGTAAGAATCAAAGTATTTAGAGGCACTGCATATACAGTGAAGCATGTCTAAGCAAGTGGCTGACACCTAATGGTGGGAGGTCCAATAAAAGGTTAGACCAAATTGTACTGGAAATCTCTGTGCTACTTTTAAACTAAAAATGTTGCCAGTGGCCTCTTGTGCAGTTTTCACTGTGTTTAAATAGTAGCTATTCATTGTTGGATAATTATCCTGTTTTATTTTCCTATTTATTTATTGAGTAAATCAACCTAATAAAAACCCAACCCACAATTGCCATGGGAACACTCCAATGAGGACAGATGTGCTGCAGGGCTCGGAGAAAGGAAAGAAAGCCAGCTTCAACTTTATTAAATTATACACAAAGCAATCAATACAACTTAACACAAACAGTCCTTGCAGGCTCTGCACTATTCATGCAGGGAGCTCAACCACTACCTTTTGCAATCCCCCACACCAGTAGTGACTGCTGTGCCAGGAGACTGCAAGGGCAAGGCCTCCTTTCTCCTCCATCAGAGCTGGACCTTCCTGCAGCTAGCCCCTGTTCAAGACTCCCAATGTGAGAGTCATGCTCTTCTATATCTCCTGCACTTAACTCTGTGAAGCAATCAGAATTTACACTGGTTGAACCAAAATTGGGTTTTAAATCTGCTTAATTAAAATATTGTAAACCTCTTTTTCTGAACACCTTTAAATCAGATTACAGCAGATTTCATAAATTTCTGTTGCCTATTTGTGTTATTGTCTTTTCAAATGCCACAACCCACAGTAATATAGGAAAATAAAATCTAGAGGAAAGAAAAGACTCTACTGTACAGAGGCACCCCTGAACCTCCTCTTGACTTTTCTCTTAATCTCCCCACAGCGTAGAAATTGCTATGGAAAAGAGTTTCCTTCCTTTTATGTTGTTTAAATTTAAAAGCAGGTTTTAATCTCCTGAGCCGTTTGTCTTCTGGGCACTAAGAAGTATTATAGTAATATGCTGCAGGAAAAGAAGACAGCAGAAATGTGGCTCAACTAGGCTACAACTTTAAGTAGCAGAAAATTATCTGGCAACATTTCCAGAAGATGGGGAAAGAGTACTTGTTTTATTTATGGTACTTGTTTTATTTTGTTTGTTGTGGTTTTTTTAAGGAGATGTAGACCAGTTATCCCAACTTCAATTTCCTGAAAAATACTGGAACAAATTTTCAATCAATTTCTAAGTGCCTAGAAGATAGCACAACAATAAACAAAGAGCCAACGTGGATTTGTCGCAAATGGGTCACATCACAGAATCCTAATTTTCTTTTTTAGGCTGGGTAACAGGTCTTGTGGATAGGGGAGAAACAGTACACAGGGTACATCATTTAAGTAGAGCTTCTGATACTCTCTCATGCAATATTTTAAAGAAGCCATGGATACATTGTCTTGAGCAGAACTGTCCAGCTGAAGGACCATGAGCCATATGCAGCCTGCAAGGGCCCCTGGGCTTCCAGCCAGCCACTGCTCCTCCCATCACTCCAACTGCAGCAGCAGCAGCCAGAGGCTTTGGTCTCTTTCTCCTTCTGCCTCCTGTACTCTTGTGCTCAGTGCAGTGGCAATGGAAACTCCACCCAGTGCAGTGGGAGATAGGAAGGACCCCTGTGCCCAGTGTAGCAAGGGATTGTCCAGAAGGCTCACGGCCCATCCTGATGTGGATGCCCCACCGCATGTGGACCCTTCTGGTATAGCCCCCAGCTGCTAAGAAGTTGGACAGCCCAGGTCCAGAGGAAGTTACTGGAAGATGTGCGTCCAAATATTGGCCTCAAAAAGTAGTTATCAGTAGCTTTCTCTCAAGTCAGAAAGATGTATCGAGTACATTTCTGCAGAAGTCTGTTCTGGATCTGGTGCTATATATTACCTTCATTAATGACTTGGTAGTGAACTAAAGAAAAAACCCTTTATTAAATTTGCAGGTGATAGCTAACTGCAAAAGGTTGCAAGCAATTTGGAAGACAGTATTAGAATTCAAAATTATGCTGACAAACTGGAGAAATAAATAGGATCAATTCAATAAGGCCAAGTGCAAAACACTGCACTTTGGTAGGAAAAAATCAATCAAACAATTACAAAAATGGGGAATGACAACTAAGTAGGCACCCATTCTGCAGAAATATGTCCAGTTATAATAGATGGCAAACTGAAAGTCATGGCAATCATACCAGGATGCAAAAATAAGATTGTTGTTTATATACATGTTAGATATGCAAAATAATCCTTCCATTCTACTGAGCATTGGTAAAGTCTCAGATGGCATGCTGCATCTAGTTTTGGGTCACACACTTCAAAAGACATTTGGACCAATTAGAAACAGCCCAGAGGAGTTATAAAAATGACAACAGGTCTAGAAAACATGACCTGTAAGGAAAGATTGAAAGGACGGGATCTTGTTAGCATTACAATGAAGGCAAGATGACATGTATTCGCAATGTATTGCAAAGAGGAACATTACTAATCACTTCTGCCTTGAGGAACTCCAGTACTGGAGATGAAGCTTTAAAGTGAGCAATTGATCACCACACTCTCTCACTCACAAAATTGCAGGTATCATCTGATTACCCCACTAATTATCTTGTCCATCCACAAAGGCTCCTCTTCCACATCCTCTTACAAATGCACCAAGAAAAGGTACTCCAATGCTACCTTTAAAACTGTCCTACCTCTTCTCTAAATACCCACATTGAATACCCTTCTCCGTTTTCCTTTCCAGGAAACACAGAAATCTGGTCACATATGCCCCTCCCCCCCACCCCTAGAGGAATGGTACCTTTCTAGATTGTTAGTATTTTAAGTGTAATACTTGACAGAAAATCTGCATTATAAGTCCTTCCAATTCTTCCATATGCTCAAACATTATGAAAAACAGTCCCCAGTCTCCATTACTCACAGTCTCTCCTTGCATTGCAGTAATGGTGCTCAATACTCAGAACATGTGGCAGAGTAGTTTTGAAGGGAAAGAGAATGTAACTGAGTTGGAAACATTTTGTATAATGCTACTTCTGGTGTTGTGCATGGAAGCATAAACAGCAGGAATTAGGAAAGTTACAACTTCTATTTCTGTGTCTGTGTTTCTGATGTCATTTAGTGCTCATTCCCACTTCCAAAACCATTATAAGCACAGACTTAAGAAGAATGGAGCTTTGCTAATGAGATCTTGTTTATTCTTGATTGTAATGAGCAAGCACGCAGGTACACATAAATTGAACATTACATGATTTACCTTTCCTAAACTATCAAGCTTCTGTGACATCTTCATATTCATCTCATCTCCTAAAATAGCTTTAATTAAGGTTAAGTAACAAGTCAATTGTTCCCAGCCTACTTTACCCTTTAAAACATGTTTATCAGTGAAGCAAGATTATCCATGTGGCATTTGCTAATATATATATAGATATATATTCTAAATATATCCTAAAAAACAGGTTGTTTATCAGTTTATTGCTGACAGCTGGCCAGCCTACAAAATTCTAGTGCTTTAAGTGAAGGATGTCAAAGCGACAAATAACTGTTTAGTCATTCATGAAACATTTACATGTAAAAAGTGTTGTTTTTTCTGCATTAGGCTGAGGTTCATAAGCAATGTCATCTGAGTTGCTAATGTACCTCATTAAAACAAAAATACAAGAACCCAGACATTTTTGTATTTGTCCAAAAGAGCAATGTAGTGAAATACCGCTCATGTAGCAATGTAGGGAGAAAGTGGCAAGAAACTGGCCTGCCCTTTTACACAGGACAGGCTTTGAATTTTATTCTTGTTAGTAATTAATCACTTTCACTGACCCAGCAGGAAAATATTTTCTGCACATTAACATATTTCTCTGTTAGGTGCATTTCTTCACAGTCCCTGTAAAAGAAAAAAAAGAGGATACCAGCTCCATGAGGGCATTGAAGACTTTCAGAGTTGTAATCCCAAGCAGAGGAGCCCATGCCACACCACTTTGTAAGAACATAGTCAAGTCAGAGGACATGTAAATCTGGATCCTCTACTTTGCAATTGCCCCCTGTTTCAATCCTGGGCTGTGTAAAAATCTTTGAACTAAGTGAAAGTTCACATCTGTGTGCAATCATACAGCACAGATCTGTCTCCAAAAGGAGATGGACTGAAAGGCACTGCCATATGCTGAGGAGACATACTGCAGATGTTTATAGTTCTCTTGCTCCCTTAGCAATTGTTTTAATGGGCTGGAGCTCCTGGGAGACCATTTGACTTTTGCTCGTGTCTATGCCGCTCTCTTATAGTGCTGACTATGCAGAAGCCTGAAGCTGTCAACAACCTGCTTTCAGTGTTATTTCAAGTACAGGAAAGTGAAGTGACATCTGATTTGTTGAGAGCGGGCTGGGGATTATTTCTAAAATATAAAGCAAAAAATTTCTGTATGGAATCGATATTAGAATCAATGTTGTTTGCTGCTGTGGAGAGCACAGATCAGTCTGAAGTGCAGGTTTCCCTGCTTCCCTATTGCAGCAACGATCCATTAAAGTCACTAATACTTACTCTGCCAGGACCACATCTCTGGTAAATGTTTCTGAAGCTGTGCAGTAATGATTATTGTGCAGGATTGCATTTTAATAATTCAAATAAAACATTGAACATTATGATCTCTGCAGCTAAGGACATACTGCTCAGTAGCTTTGAGTCTTGGAAAGTATTATTCACTTCACTGGAATTGTCATCTTTGAAAACTATTCTTTTTAAAACATATTACATACCCATGAAGAATTGGAAGCCCTAGTCACTCCTATCCAGTGGAGAAGGAGGTTTCTGTGCTCATAGGAATCATTAACTGGCCATGTTAGAAAGTGAAGTCCTTTTGTTATCTGTGGTTTCAAGACCTGTGCAGTCAGGCAGGCAGAAGAAACCTGTATGTGCATCAGAAATTCAGATACTTTGCATTATTCCCTGCTAATCATTAATGTTCAGCATTGAAAACTACATAGGATGATTCCTGTTGCCATTTTTACAAGGCAGAGAAAATTATCTCCAATGACATTTGGTTGCTTGGTATTTTTAATTCATGCTGTTGAACACAGAGGGCCCATCTATAAAACACAATGCAGTGACCTGTAGAGTGATATCTGAGCTAGCTCAGGTACTAAGCAGTAGAGCTGTGGTGGCACATTGCTCTACCCCAGTTGAGAAGTCTACAGCACTGTACATCCTGCTTGTGGCACAAGAGCAGGGGAGAAATAAGCAGTTTCTCTAGGAAGCCAGAGTGAAGACCTAGAAAGAATTAAAATGGGAGATAAGGAAAAAATGAAAGGAGAGGGCTGAGCATGTGTTCATTCCTGTGTCTAAGTATCACTGGGGAGAAAACCCAGAAGACACAAAACAGAACTGTATCCTTATTCTTACAAACAAACAAGGGTGATTGGTAGATTTAAAAACTATATCAAAATCCTGTTGATATTATGCACCCCTTTCCTCACCTTTCACTGGCAAACACCACATGTGAAATCCTGGACCCGCAAAAGTCAGTAGGTGTTTTGCTGCTTCAGTGAAGCCAGGATTTCACTCACTGTTTTACTCTAAACGCAATCATACTGATGGGTAGTTGGCCAGAGAAACCCATAAGAACATGCAGAAACAAATCCTTGCTGTAACCAAGGCATTTCAAGGAAAATAAGGTAAGCAATCCAAGCACAACTTTCCAAAGGCTAAATGAAAGGAGGTTTTCTTTTCTGAGGACAGTGTACTCCCTTTTTCCAGTCTCTAAGCATCTCCAGAACACAAATGCCTATTTCTGTACTCACACTTAAACCACTGTAAGGTTGTTCACTTGACTTAAATAGGGACTGTAAATCGAAAGGAAACTGTTTAATCTGCTAACCTACACAGTTAAGTGCCTTCCATGTTTTTATGAGCATGGCTTCTTACAAGTCTAGCTAGGTAGATAAGATTAGATGGGTATTTTCAGGGCCAGAATTGCTATGCATCACTAGCAAATGAAAAGAAGTTAGATGTCTATTAAGTTGCAACAGAATTACTAAATAGAAAATGGATGAATTATTGGAATAAATCAATGACTAACAGGACTTTAAATCTATCACTAGAATATGTTCCTTTCCATGTGCACAGTTGCTCAAATCCAGGCCCCTAGGAGAACAAGGAACAATTCCATCAGCTTCAGTGGAGTCAAAACACTGGCAGTTGGGAGGAATCTTGCACTCAAGACTGAAACAGCAGTCAAAAGGGTTCTCTGACAGGTAGGAAATTTGCATTTTCATTAGCAAGGTCTTTGTCAGATGAAATCCTTGAAGGCAAGAGAAGAATGGTGGTGTGGGGGGAGGAATGCATTGTATTAATAAAAGAGGGGATTTATTGTATAGCTCAGTGAAATGTAAGAGTTGAGATAAATAAGGAAGGAAAAGACTTATACTACAGAGAACTGTACAGTGAGGGGATGGTTATTTATATAAGCTCTCACTGCAGGACAAAACAGAAACAAAGTGCTTTTTGCAGTTCTGCTTGCTAGTAATTCATCAATGGCTCAAGTCTGCTCCCCCAAACCCCCCTTCTTCTAGTGAGCTGCTGCACAGAAAGTCCCTTTGAGACCAACTGAGTAGGGACACCAGAATCACACTGGAGGCTTCAGTTGGATCTGTCCCATTCATCTCAGAGTGCTTATCCATTCTGGAAGAAACAAATTCTAGCCCCCAATATAAAGTACAATTTAAAAGTACCCACATCTAGACATTTCAGCCTAAGAGATACTGAAAGAATCCATACTAAGCTTCCCATTATTGTATAATCTGTCACCTCACAGTGACTCATATCTACACTGGTTCTGTGGGATGGTACACAAAATAAAATATGACCAAGCCCAAGAAAGAGTATGAGACACTGGCTCCAAACAAAGTCTGATCAATCCTTAAAGATTTTTCCACTATTTGTGACTGATCTTGTGGTTTTAGAGGTATATCTGGATCCTGTATTACTTCTCTATTCATAGTACTAGATTATTATTGCCAAGAATCAAATTGAATGACTTTCTTTAACTAATATAAGCAACATACACTTTCAGATGATACAACTCATAAGTGATAAATAAAAATTAGCATATGACATGGAACACATCTTAATATATTAAAAATATTCTTTTTTTTTTTTTCCAGCATTAACTTCTCTGATTCCAGGGATTAAAAGTGTGATCTTGCCTAATTTATGCATGTTTATTGAATAGGTTTATTCAAGGCTTTCCAGCTGTTGGACTTCTCTGTAATCCCTACCCACAGTATACCACTACAAGGTGATTTCTATTGTGTTGTCTCCCTTTCAGTACTTGTAATTAATCCATGTTTCATTCTGGGCTAATGCACAATATTTTAGCTTATCTGCATCAGATGTTTGTAGAACACCAACAGTTGGCCAAGTGCTATATATTCAGGTATAGAAACAGTCCCAGCTACAAGGAGCTTACAGCCCAAATGTGCCATCTGCATTTATGCACTCATGTGTGCATTCTCACACAGTACAAAACAATTATAAGGACATTATAGATATACACAGCTCAGCAACCAAGCCAGTCAGCTAAGAAAAATATCTCCCAGCTGAAAAAGCTTACACTCAGCCAATTGCTGATAGAAGAGCCTGAGGGTCAAATTTTCAAGAGCACGTAAGGCCTCATCTGGACACACAAAGCTGCACTGTTATAATTACACTGGGGAGGTTGCCTCACTAGCATAAATACAGTTACACTAATATGTGTTCCTTACCAGCATAGTTTATTCCTCTTCCTGTACAGGAATAAGCTACACCAGAATAAGGCGTCATTATGCCACTTTACTTACATATACACTAGGAGTTATATTTGTAAGATATTTTGGTTAAAAAAAAAAAGGTCACACTTGTAATGGAAATAGTTATACTGGTTCAGAAACTGGACCTAAACCAGGCCTTAAAATTCAAGTCCCACTGGCACACTGACTTACAGTGGTATTTGTGCTCCTAAATCATTTACGTGCTTTAAAAAAATTCCTTCTTGAGGAAATAAATAGGCTCTCTACACATCTGGAAGGTCAGAGTGCCATGGCTCCCTCAGACAGAGAGGGAGAGGGGATTGACATTACTGAATGAAAGGTCCATACTGTGAACAACCTGGTCCAGTCATGCAAATCTAAGGCCTGTCACCTCAAGTAGCAAAAAGGATTTTAGCAGATGGACTGAAGCCCACTGTGCAGATATGCACACACTGTGTACTCTCATTTATCTTTGCTTAAAAACACCATTAATTGTTTTCATTAGACTCCTACAAAACAGTAAGATTTCTTCAGCTTTTAGTAAGTATTTCCTTTCTAGGCTTGGTTTTTCGCTTCTTCTGTACTTACTTATTCCTGCCTCACTAACTTTATGGCTGGTAAAGTTTTGCAGCATTTCTTCCCCCCCTCCCCTTTCCCCTCAATTTTCACACAGCAATAACTATTATTCAGTTCAACAAATGCATACAAATGGTTTCCATTAGAATTTTAATCTAGTCTCAAAATGAAAGAAAAGCTTAATATAAATCTTTTTAAATTACCAGAACATAAATTCAGACAGGGACATCTCCACCTAGGCTGAGATGAGTTCACAGTCTGCTGTCCTCGTTCGTAAATTAATTGAGGTCTCTTGCTGCTGTAAATGAACAGTGCATCCTGGAAAAGATCATATCTGTCAAGATTGCAGATTGGTTTCTATCAGAGTTTGCAAAAGTCAGAGCTTACAATGCCTTCATTATTTCGGCAAGTATGGCTTCCCAACTGGAAAGAAATGTATGTTTTGTTCTGTTGGGCCAAGATATACAGAAAGCAATTTTTCTCCACGCTCCAGCTATGACAAACCTACTGAAAAATGTCATTTCACAACTTCTTTCATTCAGTCACCTTTTTACTGACAAATATATTCTTTTGGCTCCATGCGTAAGCAGCAACTGTGACATTTAATGGCCAAGTAAGGTTAATCACAGGTGACTACATATCCCTTGTGGATATTGTAAGCTATGCTGCATTCATTGCTACTGCTTCAATTTAAAGCAAGAGCAGTTTTGGGTGATCTGAGCTTGTGCCCAATACTCGTAATTTTAAACTTCCAGCTGCAGCTGGAGTATCCACAAACTCTCCTCAGAAGTGTTAAGTTACATTAATTGTGTCCCATATGGAAGAAACTTCAAGCTGTGGTCCCTAAATCATTTTGCTTCTGTCCCTCTAACTTTGCCTCAGCACACTACATGTGTATGAGAGGTCAAGTGAAGGACAGAAAAATCAGATTTAACTCATCAGAACTAACTATGGTAGCTTGGCTGAAGCACTAGACCAATGGGGCTCATCTGCTTCTGGTATCCTACCTAACTCATTTGTTTCTGCAAATGAGAGTAAAAGAGAAAGAAAAGATAGGGGAACTCTACATAGAAGGATAATATTATCAATTCAGTGTCTAAACAAAGGTGTTCAAGCCTGACTTTTTTTAAGACGACAGAAATAGACCAGTGTCACTTGTACTGGTCCTTTGAACTGCAGTTGGGAGAGGGTTTTCAGAAGTGCCTTAAGATGTTTTGACTTTCATTGGAAGTAAAGCACCAAACTCCTTCAGGCACTGGTGAAAAACACCTGACCCTCTGGTTTGATTCTTCAAGTTTAACAAAAGAAGCCACTACTTTGGGTTCAGATTACCAGAACTACCTGCCCCTAAGCAATACCAACTCTCAGATGAGTTTGAGCAACTCCAAAGCTATTAACCTAAGCTCCGTTATATATCATGGCAAGCCTTGCAGGCCACAGTCATGTGCATTAGGTCTAAATGCCTGGAAACACATGCAGGGATGTGTTCCAGGAGTAGGCCAAGACATTGTTGGAAACCTTGCAATGTGACAAAGCCTGAAGAGCCATCTAGGCAAATTGCATACCTCCAAAAACTGGGAGGGGCTAGATCTACAGATTACAGATGCAGTGCCCTGTAATAATTCCATATCATAGTATCATAGTGCCTAGGGTCAGAAGGGGCCTAGAGCAGGCTATCTAGTCTGACCCCCTGCCAATGGCAGGAACGAGTGCCAGGGTCACAGGACCTCAGCCAAGTACCTATCCAATCTACTCTTAAAGACACCCAAGGTAG
>JAGPOW010000290.1:3124294-3137954 GCA_030014935.1 Caiman crocodilus | reverse complement strand
CAGTAGGTTTCTGGCCCTGCAGAGAACAGAAATACATGTCAATTTCATGCTCTGCCTCTCGGATCCCCTGTAGCCTGCTCACCTCTGCCTGGAGCTCCCGCAGTTGCCCCTCCAGGGCTTGACGATAGCCACAAGAGGGGCAGCCAGGGGACGCCCCAGGCATCACCCTGACCCCTGGGAGCCCCACCCAGCCAGCATCCCCAGCCAGGATGGGGGAGGTGGACAGGGAATGTAAACATTCAGAACAGTTACAGATGTGGATTATTTACCTACAAAACATTAAATGGATCTGTTAATCCCTAGTTAAGGTACTTGCCCTTAGCACAGCGGTACCAAACAGTTATGATCCTCCTGCAGTAAGTTTTTAAGCACAGCAGAATTAAAAATTTATAAAGAGGGGATTACAAATAGAAACACTGATAAATGTTATCTGTAATAGCAGTAAGGCATCCCAGCATGAAACAAGATCCTTTTTATGCAAATATCTCTGTGAAGGTGAATGCATTAGGCTTGCCTATTCAGTAGAGTATACCACAGCTCTTCATTAGACAGAAACAGGAAATAACCCCTCAAGCTTGTATTTGTTTGGATTATACAAACTCTACAATGTTTGCTCATGTTGTTTGCTCTACAATGAATTAGACTTTAAGGATGATTGATCAGGTTATTTCAGTGATTCTCAACCAACATGCCATAAGGCCCTTTCAAAGGTGCTGTGGGGTGCCATACAATATTAGCACTACACATAATTCACAAGATAAACCCAGAGTTTTCAAATAGAAATCCATAGCATCAAAAGCATTTTGACCTGTTGTGCTCATTCTGAGTTCTTTGCAACAGAAGAATTTCTCTATGATTTTTCTGTAGTCAAACAAGACGTGAAAGCTAAGAACTGACCAGTGTTTGTGTCTAATGAGAGGTGTCTCAAATTTGTCCTATATTGTTTTATATAAATGTGACGGGGTTTTCACTATAAACCTCACATTTTAACAGATCACATTTTCAGGTGATTTCCCTCCCCAGTAATTTCATCCTAGTGCTTCTAGATACAAGACAGCCTTTGAAGAAACAGTTCCTCAGCAGTTTGAAATACTTGTCAACAGCAACATATTCCTCAGCCTTCATTTAGTCAACCTACACATCTATAATTTCCCTCCTAAGATCTCCAGCTTCCTATTAATTTTTATACCTTTCTCTATGCTGTCTAAAATTAACAGAATTGGACTCAACAAGAATTAGAAATATAGGATGTATCTACCCGAGATGTTTACTGGTGCTTCAGTAAACCTCCTGCTAGCCTCATAGTGTGTGCCAGGGCTGCTGTGACCCAGCTCAGCGTGCTGTGGTCCTGGGCACATGCTCAAATGGCACATCCAGAGCAATAAGCTCTGGAGTTTATTGGTTCACATTGATTGCACATGTAGATGTGCCCATACGGAAGAAAAAAATTGTTCCTTTTTATCTGAATCTATATGATGTCAGCCCAGGAGTCAAACTTTTTAGCTGCTGTATCTCACTGCAACCCCATAATTGACTTGCTGTCTACTCGCTGTTCTACCTCTTATTGATGCTTCCCAAAAAATTATCCTTCAAACTGAATCAGTGATTCAGATTATTTTTCCATGCATGGACGTGTCTGCTTCCCATATGCAAGCTGAATCATATTTTACTATCCCTAATTTTATTATCTCTAGGTCCCTTTCCAGTGGCCATAGCTCCTTCTAATTTAGTATCATCTGTGGATTTCGTTACCCTATTATTTACTCTCTCAGACACATAATTAATGAATATGATAACAAGGCTCTGCTCCTTGTGATCCTGAGACACCAAACCATACTTTAGAACAAAGCCAATCACTGCCTCCCTGAGGGCAGGGAAACTGATCATTGTATTATTACCTCATTTTTAACATCTTTGTCTGCAGCGTGTGTTCCTACCCACTTTTGGAAATGGGGTACTTGTCTGAGTGAGCCATCAGTATACTTTGGAATTGTCTCACTGCCTAATCAAGTATTGTATGTCGCAGACCAGTGGTGCTCAAGGTTTTGCCCCCCTTTCCCTACCCCCACCCCAATGAATGGTGCAGGGCCAGTCCACAGAATAGATAGGACCTCATGCCACCCCTGCCTGGTTGGGATCAGGTCCTGTGCTGTCCTATATGCTCAACCAGATCTGGCCTACAGGCTAGGTGGTTGAGTACTCATCTCAGACAACCAGTATGTAAATTAAGCCTGTGTAATGGCTAAAAGTCCCATTGGTGCAAACAAATATCCTTCAGCTTGCACTTCAGAGAGTGTCTATGTTTGTAAAGGAAGTCACAGATATTTTCTTTTTTGTATTGCCTGATGATGGTTGAACATCTAGTAACCATGTCATTGAAGTCTGTCTGCAACTTCAGATTAATTTAGATGGCAAGAGTTTTGCCCTGCTATCCATTATTTTTTAAAGGATTTACTTTATGTAGAGATTTTAGAAATACCACCTAGCCATAAATATAGCACAGATTTCTCCATGCACATGCTATTTGGAAAGAACAGAGTTGTGTCACAAGCATTTAACTAGGCATAGATAGAACCAATCAACTTGGCATGGATAGGCTTTGAAAGAACATGACAGCAAAGACTACAGCTGATTGCCTCTGTCCAACTTTTAGCAAACACCTCATCCCTCTCCTCCAGTCTAGCAGTTAAATAATGTGTGCTTGCTCACCCTGAAGTCCCAAAACTGCATTCTGAATACTAAAGTTAAATTACATGGGAAAGATCTTGAATATTTTATTGCAAAATCAGAATGCACTATTTTAAACTTAATTCTTTTTATCATAACTTCCTGAGCTAAAACTTTTATAGCATTGCGTGCGTGTGCAAGAAAGAGTGTGAGCAAGCATGCACAAACAGGATTTTAAAAAGCTACTGCTGCCTGAACAAGAAGTCTGCTCATAGCCAGAAATAATTCTATTTATCAATAATACTTTTCTTTTCTCACCTCTTTATTATTAATGAGTTAAATCATAAACCTTGGGGCTGGTCCTTACACACACACACACACACACACACAGTAGCAAGCTACAAGAGTCAGGTATACCTATCCCACAGGTGCTGGAGTCTGCCATCAATGGCCAGTCGAGGCTTCTTTCAGTGTGTTGTTATCCTCCAGAAGGGGGTCGCCAGCTGGTTCTTCTGGCTGGACAGGTCTGGTTGAGTTGGAGATCAAGAGGGTGCCACTGAGGGTCACTTTTCACTGCTTTGTATCTGTCCATGGCAGACTTTGGTGACTCTCCAGTTTTCAGGTTTGCCCAATCCAGGGGTCATTGACCCCTGTGAGACTTCCCCCCTTCGTGGCTACTGGATGGTATCTGTCAGCCCCAGGGGGTCGTCCGCGTGTATGTGCAGGTTTGGGAGTCCATTGATGAATTTTGAATAGGGCTCTGGGAGCGGTTGATCTGGAGATATTCAGCCCAAAAGTTGGTCCGCGGTGTTGATTAACTCAGGCCATGGCTTCTTGCCCTTGATCAGTGAGGTTTAGAGATTTCCCGGTTGTTACACTGTCTTCTATTGAGTTCTTCCATTGGTTGATCTGCAGTTTTCATAGGTGTTAATTTCTGCCTGCTACTGTGTTACATATTCAATCACTGATTCACTCGCTCTTTCAGGGGCCAGCCTGATACAGAGAAGGGCAGTTTGATTCCTGCCCTTGTTAACATTGTTACAGTGTATAACTTACTAAAACACATTTAGTTGAAAGGTGAGGAGTATAAAATATAAGCTACAAATGCCATGGCACAAAAAAAAGATAAAAATACCAAAATACAAGGGGAGATACAAAATGCACACACACAAATTTCAAAACACAATTCCTTATCTTAAAGTGAGAGAAAGAAGAAGGAAGAAAAGGTAGAAGAGGAAAAACATATCCAAGGAGGGGAGAGTAACTTCTGCTACAAGGATATTTGCATGAAAATGGGATCTTTATTTCCCAAGAGTTCTCAACTCCTATTGCTGTGACATAATTTTCATGGATGCCAATTGTGTGTGGTGTTTTGTACATTTGACTAAAGGAGTGAGTGCTTTCTTCTTCAGTTGTGCTTGCAGACAACTCTGTAAGCGAAAACCAAAGCCTTGTCCTGACAATTGACCAATCACACAAATAAACAGTCCTGTGTTCCTTCCCTTTCAGCCACCTTGGCGCCCCTCACTCACATTAACTGTGTTACTCATGCTGTCCTATGTGTCAGTCATGTCATCCACTCCTCAAGGAAAAAATAATGCAAGTCTTGAAGGGTGTTTTTAAACTTCCCCTTAAAAACTTAAGATAGCATTTTTAATGATGGCTCTATTGATTTAAAAAATCATAGGCTCAGAGAAAACGCAGGATCATAGGGAAGTAGGGCTGGGAGGGACCTCACACAGTCATATACAGTAGTCTAGGCAGGATCATCCCTGACTAAACCATCCCTGCCAAATGTCCATTTAATCTGCTCTTGAGAACTTCCAAGGATGGAGAGAGAGTCCATAATTTTTCTAGGTAGCCTGTTCCAATAGCTGACCACCTGACTACCCTCATAGTCAGTTACCTGTGCTGAAGCTTGAGGTCATTACTCCTACTCCTGTTCCCAAGGGACTTTTCTTAATGACCCTCTCCATCCTCTCTGTAATCACCTTCCAGGTATATGAAGACTTACCAAATCCATCCTCAGTTCTCTCTTCTCCAGAACAAATAACCCAAGCTCTCTCAGCCTTTCCTCATTAAGTCTTGCTTTCCAGGCCCCTAATAATTTTTGTTGGTTTCGGACAGACTCCTTGCAAACTGTCCACAACCTTCTTGAAGTAGCTATTTAACTTTCTTAAAAACCTTTACCAAAGGCTTTGACAGGCTTCCCCTTCCACTTCCTACTGTACCTGAGAACACGTGTATATCACCTTCATATACAGGGTCTCTTTTTTTCACCTATCCTTCCTGAACAAGAAGTCAGTCAGCATGTGCTTAATTGCTGAGCCATGAGATGGCATCCTTAGTGGCCTTGTGCAGTTCACCACTGAACTTAGTCAGTGGGCAGTCATCAACAGTATGTGACATGGTGTGTATTTTGCCACAGTTGTAGCCTGGGCTGTCAAGAAGACCCCAATGGTGGAGGTTGGCCGTGCTTAGACCTTGCCTTGTCCAGAACCTATTCAGCAAGGCCCATTGATGGCATGGGATCTTGAAGCCAGGTGGGAAGACTGTAGGACCAGTGATAAGGAACTTGTTTGGTGGTGATGTCAACCTCCATTTCTCACACCAGAAGATCTTCACTGTGTGGCCCTGGTGAGGCAGTTTGGACCACAATGGGTGTTGTGACAATAGAAGTGCAGCAGGTGGATTTAAGAAATCTTTTACAATGGCAGGCCTGGACTGGCGTAAATCAACTCCAATAGCTTGCTAGTTGCAACTTGCCATCAGATACGAGGGGAAACAATGTTGCTCAGGACTGGGAGCCATGGTAGAGGGGACTTCCCGAGATGATGCACATCATCAAATGTAGCTGCACATCAACAAATTTGGTATGTGATGACCAATTCCAAACTAGTGCACAGTACTCTGCTGCAGAGTACGAGATAGCAAGAGCTGACATCCTTAGGGCTGAGGCTCTTGCACCTCACAATGAGCCAGCCAGCTTGTTAAGGAGGTTGTTACAAGTTTTAATTTTCATGTAAGTGTCTGGTCCAGCATCAGACCCAAGTAGATAGGTGTGAAAAGCTGTATCCATCCATGACCATACTCCAGTTATGTCAATTATCCCACCATGTAATTCCAGTTACATCAGAATTCTGTGCTTGCATTAGGACCTCCAGTCCTTCCTGTCTGTTCCCCAAACTTCTTGCATTAGTATTAAAATATCTCAGGTATTTGACTCCTGTGTTCTCTCCCTGAGAACATTGCTAAGACTTCTGTTATTGCTTACTAAGTTTTTATGTAAGCCCCCAGGCTCTTTACTTGCCTCTGGGCTTTTGTCTGTATCTTCCAGAGAACCTAGTTTAAAGCCTTCCTCACTAGCTTAACAAGCACGTATGTAAAAGTGCTCTTTCTTCTCTTTGTCAGGTGGACCCCATCTCTTCCCAGCAGTCCATCTTCCTGGAACACTATCCAGTGCTTGAAGAATGCAAAGCCCTGCCAGCAATACCATCTACTCATCTGTGTGTTAATCTCCAGGATACTTTTGCTCCTAGTTGGACCTTTACCTTTGACTGGAAGCATTGATGAGAACACCATATGGATAAGCAGCATCCAATAGTAGTTAGAGGACCAGAGGAGTCTCAGCAACCTTTCTGTGATCTCAGATGCAGGCTCCTAACTCAACAGCTCAGGCTGGCAGATGGATGCTTCCATGCCCTGCAAGAGTTGCCAAATCACTTGGTGCTTCCTCTCAGCAGCAGATGTCTTGTTCCTTCCCCCTCAAGGACTTGGCCTCTCCTGCCACTGGATTGGACTCCTCACCTGATTCAGGGCTTTGTATTTGCTCTCCAGCTGGACAGCTGCAGGTGCAGAAAAAGAATGTGATGTGCTGCAAGGTAACAAGCTGCCAGCGTCAGCCTTTCAGAGTACCTGTGTTTTTTTGTGCCTTCCTATGCCTTCTCTGGCTGTCCCTCTTCCATGATGCTGGAGATTTCTTTGTGCATCAAGATGAAGACTTCATGTTCATGGATACTTGTGAGCTTATCCATCTCCTCCTGCAGTTTTCTTACCTGATTCCCAAGAGAATCCACCAGAAGGTCTCTCTCATATTGCAAGTACTCTCCCACATTTCTGTCACTGCCAGGGGGATGTAGGCTGCGGTTGGTTCAAAGCATGGCCAGAATGCAAATGGAAGCCTCACTGGTCAGAAGTCATCCCTGGACAGAGTCCACACATGTACAAGCACAGGAAGAGCCATTAGAAGCAGGCACCGTGACCTTTTCCAGCTATCCTGTTCATTTTCCAGCTAGCTACTTCTTCCAGCTACTTCTTCCTCTTCTCCTGCTGCTTCCTGGAAAAAAATTCCCTTTTACTCTTTCACTTGCTTCCACTCAGACAGTTTACAATTAAGGAAGGTTGAGAAAGAAAGCATCTGGCAAACTCCCTAGCCAATTTTCACTCAAACTACCCTGTTTATTAGTCCTGGGTTGCTGTGTTCTGGCTGGCCTAGCCTTTCTTCTTAGGCAAACCCCACCTCCTTGTTCACACTCCAGTCATCCACAATCAGTTCATAAATCAACTCACTTTCCCAAACTAAAGCTACACTACCAACTCTGAATCAGGCAAGCCTTCCTATTCACCAGCACTCAAAAACCCTCCACCCAGGCAATCATATTTCCCTGCTCTTTTCCCAAGCAGGACTCCCACTCAAATTCTCATTTGCTGGCCTATTTTCTGGTCCTGTGCTGCTGGCTCCCATACCCCCTTTCTCCTTAAGAATATCTCTTTAAGAAATATCTTTATGAAGATAGTCCCCTTTCTCTGTAAGAAATTATTCTCTGATAAATAGCTTCATAGTGGACAAAAATAATTAAATCTCTCCTGTAAGGGAAGGGAAATAATATAAATTTAACATTGTTCTACTTGGATTAAAGTTTATTTGACACATTAATGCTTCAGCGATTTATATAAGAGGAACATGTACTATATGAGAAAATGAGACATTTTCCTGTCTCTCATGAAATTCAGATCAGTGCTAATGGTCCTTTCTGTGGCACGCGCGGCGGCTTCGGGTGGCTGTGGAGGCCTCGTGCCAAATGCACACCGAGTGAGGCGACTGGTTGGCAGCACCAACCCAGGTATGCTCGGGGCCCTGGGCAGGGGCTATGCGAGGAGAACAGGTGACTCCGGAGACGAGAGTGAGGTGGAACAAATAAACTTTACTTACTTCAAACGAAGGGTAACTTATATACAGAGTTGAGGTGATGATCAGAATGAGACAGGCGAGCACAGGCAATCAATCAGCACGAAAAGCAGTTACAACACGATGCGATGCGATGTGATGCGATTAAGGCGCGATGACTACAGCCCGATGTAAGCATACTGTAGTATTTTTCCGTTATGCGATGATCCCTGACCTCTGGGGCCTCTGAGAACTGGGGTGAAACACCCTACTTGAAATCCACAGTTCCAGAGTAAAGCCTTTCAACTACCTCTCACTAACAACTCCTCCACGTCGCTAATCACTCCCTGTCACCAACCGCCCACACCAATCGCCTACTACCCCTCTCAGGCAATCCCTAATATAACTTTGTATGCCAATCAGAGGGCTACCTGGGTGGATGGTTCTAGAAATCTCTGGGTCTTTCAATCACAGCTAAGTGGGTCAACACTTTAACTCTTTGCTAACATGTGTCGTACATAACCAATGACTCTCTGCCACTGCATGACTCCTGCATTGGTCATGTCTCTTAACCTCTCTCAATAATAGAAATATCAACAAAATAATATCAAGTACAGGATAACATAGTAATGAACAACAGATTTCACACTGATATAGTAAACCATGGGCAACAACAATCTGGAAGGGGTCACACTCCAATATTTTTTAAGACACTTTCCAAAGAAAATACTTAGCCTAGGTTTGAGGTTTTCCAACAAGCAAGGTTTTGGGGCTTGGGATGGTAGCTCAATGTTTAGTTGGGAGGAGGTATGAATGGGGATTTCCAGAGATCTGCCCTGCATTCAGTATTATTCAACATCTTCATTAAGGATTTGGATGATGGGATTGAGTGAACACTTAGCAAATTTGCAGAGGACACTAAATTGGATGAAATTGCAGAAACTCCAGACTTAAGGATTGGATCCTGAATGATGTGAATAAACTGGAGAAGTGGTCCACAATCAATTAGATTAAATTCAACAAGGACAAGTGCAAATTTCTGCACTTAAAACATAGTAATTGCATGCACAAATACAGCCTGGGGAATGACTGGCTAGGCTGTGGAGACCTAGGGGGTAGGGTGGACCAAAAGTTAAATATAAAGCAACAGTGTGCTCTTGTTGCAAAAGCAGCCAACAGCATGCTAGGTTGCATTAAAAGGGCTGTCGTTTGCAAATAAAGGGAAGTGAGTCTTCCACTATTCAGCACTAGTGAGGTTTCACTTGGAGTACGGCGTCCAGTTTTGGACTCCACATTTCATGAAGGTTGTGAACAGTTTGCAAGCGGTCCAGCAGAGCACAAAAAAAAAAAAAAAAAAAAAAAAAAAGATTGGGGTGGGAAGAGGGGGACAGTGAAATCTGGGAATCCAGACTTAATGAGGAAAGGCTGACAGAGCTGGGGTTATTTAGTTTGGAGAAGAGAAGACTGAGGAGGGGATTTGATAACAGATGTCAAATACCTAAGAGGTGATAGCAGAGAGGTTGAAGATGAACTTTTCTTTGCAAATAGGAGGAATGACCTCAAGCTTCAACAGAAGAAACTGAGGCTGGAGATGACCAGGAACTTTTTGCGTATGAAGGTGGTCAAGCACTGGATCAGTCTACCCAAGTTGAATCTCCATCCTAGCTTAGACAGATACTTGGTTGGGACAGTTTAATCAGGAATGATTTTGCCTTGAGCAAGGGGGCTGTACTATATGACCACACAAGATCCCTTCCAACCTTACTTCTTATGATCATATCACTTAGTTCTCTCAGATATCAGGTTTTTTCAAATACTTCCCAGACAACTTGTTTCACACCTTTAACTATGACCATATTCATGGGTGGATCTAGGATTTTGTAAAGGGGGATGTGGAACCTGCAACAGATGCTGCAGTGGTAGCTGTATCTCTGCTCCCAGGACCCACCCCACATGTGAGACAGGCCTTTATCTCCCCCTTCCCCCTCCCAATCAGCATCCCCTGTCTTCCCCTCTATGTGCAGTGGCGCACACCCTTCCCTGCCTACTATTGCTGTCCCAGGGGTGGTGGGAACACCAGAGCTTTTCCTGTTCTGCTCTAGATGGACTGTAGAGGCAGCCCAACTCAGCTGGAGATGGTAGCAGCAAGCAGGTTCCTCCTGCTTGAGCCTATTTCCAGGCTGGCAGGGAACATATGGGGAGAATTGGGAAGGGAGGGGAAACCCACCTGCTATTGCCCCCTTGGCTGAGCCTGTCTCCCCAGACAGCCCAGCTGCAGTGACATAGGAATGGCTCTGGATAACCCCTGCAACCAGGCCAGCCAGGGACAGTGGCAGAGGTGAACCGGGGAAAAGGCATGCCACGGAGCAGACACACATGGGGGGATTCTTGTCTGATTCAGGGAATTAAACAAATCTGTGATGGGAGCAGCAGCTGGAGTTTAAACCTGGAGTTCTGCACTACTGTACCCCACTCTGGATCCGCCCATGACCAGTTTCCATTTGATAACTACTGTGTGCCTAAAAATATCTGCCTCTAACCTGACTTTAGTACTACAATCTCAGAGCATGAGGAAACCCTGACATGAGAACTGTACTGGTGAACTGGAAGTATGTGTCCCCTACCATGGTTCAGACATTTCAGAATTATAAGATTCTGTACACTGTCCATTTTATATAACTCTTTTCATGCAACAAATCTCAAAAGCACACCCATGTTGTGCTATGTCAGCATGCAGCCTTGAGCCCCAAAACAGCTGACTTAGGAGGGAAAGGGGAAGCAAAAATGGTTGCTGCTGCTGGCAGCTACACTTGCAAATCAGAAGCTGCCAGTTCCACTTTGCCCCAGGTCCCAGGCCATGTTCCTACACTGCTGATATTTTTTCAGGAAGGGAAAAAAAAAAAAAGCTTTGGCTGCCAGTCCACTCTCATTCCCAGACATCAAGATCAATCTGCTTCCCTAAACACAGTTTCTGTCTCTTGGAGGTTTCCTTTTCAGTTGCTGGGTTCCTGAGCTCCTTCTCCACAGCCTGCCTCCCCTGCTGCAGCCTTCAACAGATCTTTTTCTAAATCAGAACAGACAACCCGTAGAGGATGACATGCTTTTGCAATGGTTCCTGCTCACATCTGAGCAGCCAAACTGCCTGTATTCCTAGACAGTAGAGCTACAGATGACAAGGAAAAGAAATAAATAAGAGAAGTATCTGCAGCATACACATACAAGCACGCCTCACACGTAGAAACCCTGGAGCCGGTAAAGACAACGGGGCTGGGGGAGGTGCGTTAACATTCCTGTCACCTACTTATAAACTGAGGGACCAAAATAAATAACCAAGGAAATAAATGAATGTGAAAGTATTTGTAAAACAAGATAAATTTAAAAAAATGAATTCAAGTCCTGCATGATTGTCCCATTCTAACATCCATTCGTGTGGCTGATGAAATCTTGCTCACTTACAGGGATCCAGGTATTCTGTTTAAAAATTATGATTTTTATCAGTTTGCAGATTCTCCAATTGAAACCCCCCCATATTTGCATTTGTCCATGATTAAAATGAAATGCCACTATACGTAGATACAGGTATCAGTTGAACACAATATTTTATTGATACATTTCAAATTTTAAAGCAGTTTGGAAGGCTACCAGTGCCTCAATCACTATATTAAAATACATTCTAAATATCTATAAATTTTGGCGTTAGATTTGGGGTTTTTTTTTTTATCATGGAAAAGTCAGCGCTCCTCCTGCCCCCCTCACTCACCAGGACGTGGGTCCAGATCCCCCCTCACATGACTTTGTGGCACTGAGCAGCCCTGTCCATGCCATTGCTCCTCATTCCTGACCCACAGCCCCCTGGCCCTGCTAGCGCCCCTCACTTCCCAGTCAAAGGCCCACCCCTCAAGCCCTGCCAGAGGGGCCCCCAGCTGCCAGGGCTACAGGGCCAGGTACCTGGGTCCACAGCGCCCCTCCCCCTGCAGCAGTGCTCAAGCCCCACCTGCCCCCTGTGGGAGGTGGTGGCTGCTGTGGCTGAGTGGAGTATGGAGCCTGGCTCCCCTCCACCTTGGGCAGCATGGCCTAAGCGGAGCCCATCGGAGGGCATGGAGAGGAGGAAATGTGGGCTGGCTGCTGAGGGCTCGGACTTCCCACCCTGCTGCACTCCCCCTGGAGCCTGTGTGGCTCAATGGATCAGACCTGGCATGGCTGGGCAGAGCAGAGCCAGGTGGAGATGCTTGTTGCCACTGTTGCAAGCCCTGCACCACCATGGTGAGGCACCCCTTGCCCACCTGGCAGCAGCAAGGGGCACAACCCTGTGCCACCACCCCTGTTGCTGCCAGGCAGGCAGGGGGTGCCTCACCATGGCAGTGCAGAGCTCCCAAAGGTGGCACTGAGCTTCTCTGTCCCACTCCGCCCTGCTGAGACAGGTCCCGGCTGCTGGGCTGCAAAGTCCCTGGGGGAAGGGCAGAAGGGCAGGGAGCCTGAGCCCACAGTGGGCATCCCACACTAGCCCCTGCCCCACACACAAATCTGGGGGGCACATGCCTCCCCATGCACCTCCAGATTGTGTGCAGCACCAGGGAGCCAGTCCTGCCCCCACCCCTAGGATGAGCTGCCCATGGCCCCATCCTACTCCCTGCCCAGGCCCTGCACCATATATTCCAGGCCTGGGCCCCAAGCCCCATGCACTGCCCCAGCCCCAGCCCTGCTGAACTCCTCTCCCTCCTCCCCCACACCTGAGGTACCTGCAGGAGATGCTCTCCAGGCTGCCTGTCAGACATGTGCACATGTACATGGCACCCCTTGATCGCCCTCCTCCTGCTTCCTCAGCCCCTGGCAGACTGGAACTCTGCCAGCCTGCAAGGGGAAACTCACTGTTTCCCAGGTTTTTCTCCTCGAAAGGGTTTTTTCTATTCATCACAGAAAAATGTGGTAAACCTGGATCCCTACTTATCTGAATAGGCCTGTTTCTTCTACACCAAGGTAAAACAAACTCAGTTTGCATCTACCCAGTTATGCCATAGCTTTAAAAGAAGTTTAAAAAAAGAAAATAAAAGAGGAGAGGGAGAAACCAAGAGAGGGAGAGAGAGTCTAACAGACTAAATAAGGTTTTGGGTTGCCTGCCCTTCCAGCTGGGAAAAGGGGCAGGGGAACCTTTAAGAGCAGCAGGAAACTCCATGACTGGGCTGACAGCATAGGGGCCAGTGCTGGTGTCAGTGCTTGCAAGTGTGGGGTGGCTAGGAGATGTTGCCTGGGGGAAGAGGGAGGCTGTTGGTGTGGCATGGCAGCCCCATCCCAGGGCAGGGGCTGCCACAAGCCTCCACATCTCTTCCTTCCAGTCGACCCTGGGGGACTCCATCACTGCCTGCATAAATTGGAGTCGCTCCACTCTGGCCTGGTCAAGACAGAAACAGCTGGCTGTCTCCTCCTTGCCACGACTTATCTGCCCCACCACGCCCCTGCCGATATCTCAGCTGTCTGCCTCAGTTTCCAGCCCCAAGCTCCCATGTTTCTGTCTCTCTCTCTCTTTCCTGGTTATCTCCTCCTTGCCACCAGGTTTTTTTTCCACCACCCCTGCCCCTGCCTTGCACCAGTGACCTCAAGTAACCCTGGGACCACTTGATCTTAAGGAAACCCAAGCCTGAGTTCCTCAGCCAGCTTCTCTCTAGTCCACCGGTTCTAATCCTGGTTCTGGCAACTTTCACTCCCTACACTTTAACTCTCTCTCTCACCTTAACCTTCTCCCCAAGTATCCCAGGGACCCCAAACACACATATATACTGTACCATCCAAGTTAAGAACTTACCTGTGTGTGTGTGTGTGTGTGTGTGT
>JAGPOW010000290.1:3004323-3124194 GCA_030014935.1 Caiman crocodilus | reverse complement strand
TGTGTGTGTGTGTGTGTGTGTGTGTAGGTGGGTTGTATGTGTGTGAACTGGTGTGTGCATATGTGTATATATGTAATTGTGTGCATGATATATGAATTAGTGATCTGTGTAGGTGTGCAAGTATGAGCAATTGATTTTTGTCTAACTTTTAGGGTGTATAGTGTATGCGCTTAAATTGGTGATAGGTATGCATGTGCCTAGGCTAGTTTGGATGTGTGTGTGTACACATGCGTATGCACCTAATTGATTATGTGCAATTGTGTCACACCCTCCCATCTAACAGAGCAATATTGAGATCCTGAGAGTTGGCCTGACCCCACAGGGCAACACCAGCATGTTGCTGCCCCCCATCCCCTGGTCATATTCCCCCCTCCCTCATGTGAGAGATGTCCTCTTTTTTGAACTGGGAAATATGATAACCCTAATAGAAGTTCCTATTATGTTTTTATAATCCAAACACAAAAGTACCCATATTAAGTTTTGGAAGTCAAGAGCAGACATATTCCAGTATCCCTTATGTAAAATTAGAGAACAAACTGAATGATACCAAGGTATTAGCTCAATGGTTATCAGCAATATCAAGGCATCAGCTCTTGAGCAGGGGGCAGGGCTGAGCTAGATGACCTCAAGGTCCTTTCCACCCCTACTTTTCTATGATTCTGCAGCATAAAAGTCCAGAAAAGACAAAGTCTTAATAAAGCTGCTCCTGTTTGACACTGATCAGGCTCCTGTATTGGAAGCAGCAACACGTTGCAAACGAACTGGTTTAAACTTCCCAGGGTCTGTGGGCTGCAAGCACCATTTGAAGGCATACTTCTGCAGTAGTGTCTCTTTCTTCCCTCCCTTCATACTAAGGCACTGTGTCCCAACTGCCTTAAGAGCTCAGATTTCCCAATAATTTAAGCTAAACCCTCTCTTGAGCTTGCATTTGCACTCACAGAGCTGCTCTGAATCTGCAGTTTAACCCTTTAGGGATCTGGATAGGACAATTGCATAGGCTTTGTAGGGTTTTTTTTAGACACAATTACACTTACTCAGAAAATACAGATCTAGATAAAACAACAACTACCCCTCTCTGTATTTCAGAATAGAAGGTTCCCCCATCCCAGCAGAGATCTTTCTCTGAATCCTGGAGTTTCTCTCTTCACCTGGAGTCAGATTTCTTTGATTCTGGCTGGTCCTGCTATTAAGCAGAGCCCTCCTGTTTATTAAGTACAACCCCTTCTCTTCTGCCCAAGACTTGCCATTGTGATTTGTAAGTGTATGGATAAAAACAGATGCTGCATTTGAGTTGGTTCTTACACATGCAGCTTGAATGACAATTAATGTGAATTAGCTCTGACTGTCCCAGGGAAAAGAATCCTGGATACTTCACAGGTACCTGAAGATGGAAAATGTGCCTGTAGGTCCCTAGGATTTTAGAATAAAAAGCTTTGTCTTGGTAGAATTCCACATGTTTTTACCCTGCATGTCCAACTACCACAGCTGACTCTCCTCTACTTCTGGAAATTTCCTGTTCTTCACTCTCAGCCTTCCCGCCTCCCTTGCAGCTAGTTTTAGCATCAGCCAATCCATAACTTCAAGGTATTTCCACCTGGATAGGTAACCATAAAGTTTTAATGATCAATCATTTTCTGTAGAATGGCAGATACACAAGGCAATGCTGATAACAAATGGATTCCACATATACCAGGAATATTCATGATACAGGATTTTCATAATCTGTACAGAGACAGATTTCCCAAATCATGATACAAGGTATTATATTATTTAAAGCCACAAGGTGCAAAGCTGCAAATCCAAGTTTTCAGAATTGATAGTAGAAACATTTCTTCTTCCTCATACTGTTATTCATATTATTGGCAAAGAGCTGATCGTGTAGTATAAATATAGCCTGATATATCCAAACATAATAGTTCATAAGGTCACTCTTTTTTTTGTTTTAAGACTAACTCTGAATTTTGGTTATGAAATTTCTTAGTGACATTTTATAACATTTCCAGGAAAGAAATATGAAAGCTGTTCCATAAAACACCATACAAAGGGTTTCATTATTAGTTTATTTAATGTTATGCTATTATTAAATACATTATTACTTATAATGCAAAATTATTATTGTTGGGTAAAGTACTGAAGAAAACGACAATATTCCTATTAGCAGTGGTAACCAATTAAAAAGTAAAGGGGAAAACAAAAAACAAGCCACACGTACATAAAAATGTATGACATAAAGAGCCTTTCATACAAGCTGACAGCAGAGCTACCCAAGTTATATGAACAGCTAAATTGTGTGTCCAAGTCTTCTTTTGTAAAATAAATTGCAATATGTCATTGAAGTGGTGGATTGGAAGTATTCTATTTAATTTCCCTTCACGTGTAGAGACCTTTTGAACCCTTGCACGAAGGGACAGAATACACGTTAGCTTAATACAACGAGCAAAAAGTTGAAAACATTGTGTAAGAAATCCCAGGACAGAATATTCAGTGACTTCACTTTTTTGTTCCACACATTTTGCTGCTGAGGCACATCATTTGTTCTGTTTACCACTGTTTGCTCCAAACAAGCTTAAAAATATCAGAATGGAGTAAAATACACTAATAAGTAATTAGAAAGGAGCATATAGCTTATGTCCTAGAACATGGCTTGTACCCATTTCCCTCAAACCTGCTGGGGAAAACTGGAGTGAGCGTTTTATGCAAGAAAAAGGGCTTCCCACTGGTCTTCAAATTGAGGGAGGCAAGTGGTGGTAGCATGCGTTGCTGTAGCTCTGGGAGCTACAGCAATTAACACTGACTCCACGGCCTTCCTCAACCTCCTTCCCCAGCTGTACCCTGGATCAGGGTGGCACATGGGGATGGCCCACAGCCATGGTCCTAGACCTGGTACATGGCCCCAGCAAAGCCAGCCCCAGTGCAGATTCAGACTTGACATATGGCTCCAGGCCTCATGGGCCAGGTTGACCTACAGGCCCCATCCAACACATGGGACTGGCAGCAGTTTTGGGAGCGGGTCTCGGCTCTCTAGTTACCGCTACTAAGTTACCAGAAAATACTTTTTTTTCCCTTCAGGCTGCTCTTTCTAAGTAAGGTGCATACTATGTGGGGGCACGCTGTACACAAAAAATATATGGTAGGCAGCTTACCTTTTTAGTGTCATGGGGGCCGAGTTGCAGATAACAAGAATACTCTGACTGAACTAAGGGTAACATTTCTACTTAAATCCTTCTCTGACTAAGAAATCCTTAGCAACTCCCTTGCTCAACCTCTGTTCTTCACTTCTTATAAATAAATAAATCCATCAAGGACATGCCCAAACAAGTTAGTTCAGTTCAATTACTCTGATATTTTCCTTAGTGCTACCCTTCTGCTGAACAGTTCACAGAAAGATGGTGCCCTTATTGTTACTTATTACTAATGACAGGCAGCTACACTCCTCTCAGATATAGTCCCATTATGCCACAATTATCCAGTAATGCCTCAGAGGCACAAAACTACTCAAGACTTCTTCCTTCTGGTATATGTCCTCTAAAGGCAACCGGTTCATAATATAGCCCTATTAACTGAAACAGTGACATCTTCTAAACATTTCTGGACAGCATAATTCCCCTTTTCCTGCAGATGAGTAACATTAGGAACCAATCTAGTATGATTAAGCTCCTACCACAGAAAAAAAAAAATTCAAACATTGCATCATTACATATTCGGATTAACCACATACTTCATTAAAGCCTTCACCATAATTTATTAACATAATTGCAAATGCCAAGAGGATGTTGTTTCTTTGAATAAAACTGCACTGAAGCGACAATTTAAGATTTTTTACTTCCCCTCTTCTCCGTTTCCTCAAAGCTTGGAGTAGGAGTAAATTGGTCAGCTTTCAAAAAAAAAAAAATGAAACAGACTTAGAATGCAAGATACAGAGAAGAAGTCCGGTTTTCGTTCTCAGCTTGCAGATAGCCTTTGTTAATGTAAAGCAATCATTACACCTGGCTTATCAAGAGACAGAAAACCTAACATCACACCAAAGTAGGTCTGTAAAATAAAATGTTTAGGCCATCTCCACTGCAAATGTATTCTGCTCAAACATTAATTTTATAGAATCTTGTTTCTTTCCATCAGTTCACACAAGAACATCAGCATACAAAAAGAACTCACCCACTGTGATCTTCAACCACATTTAATTCTCAGGCCTTATACTAACTATGCATTATATCAGAAAAGGAGAAAGGAAACCTCCCCATTTTCTAGGTATAACCTTGTACCATTTCAGAGGCCTCTAGTTGCTTGCTTCACTGTTTTATCCAGGTTTTCTGTATTCCTTCTGTTTCATTTGAGATTTCACTACACAGCCTTACCTCATAAACCTGCCCTATGCACCTGTGACAGATTAAGTAGAGACTTAATTTGCTATTTACCAGTGATCAGGTGGGGGTTTTGCACCTTGTTTAATGTCCTTGAAGACACCACCTCAACTGCTTGAAAGGAAACAGTCTAAAACTTATAGTACAATTTTTTTTGACCATGCCTTCTCACTTAAGAAACTCTGCAGGATTAATTTCAGGAGCTACTTTCTCTGTTCTGTTAAAGGATGAGAGCTTGAGTGCTTTATTAGAGAAGCTTCTAAAATAGAATTTTTTTACCCTCTCCTGTAGTGGTGATGCTTAAATGGCTATTTTGTGGACAAAAGTAATCTTATGTGGCCACAGCATTTCTTGAACTATGAGGTACATTTTGTATACTAGTCAGATTTTAATAAATAAACAATAAATTAACATTATTGCTCAACCAGTTATCAAAGCTATTTGTATAAAGATTTTGGTACTGTAAAACCAAACATTATAAAAACCCTCTTCTCTTTTCTGAAGACTTTGAAAATGAGGCACTGCACTGCAGGTTTCTCTGGTTTTGGTGTCACAGTGCATATACCAGGACAGGATCTTGGCATAAAAAAGTAAATGAGAGCAGGATTTAGTGCAGATTAAATACCCAAAATGGGTTTGTCTCATTTACCCGAATACCTCTCTCCCTCCAGCCAACACTGCTTAGATTCTTATCCTAAACCATTTTACCTATACCTTACACAACACAATTAGTTAGTCAGGAGGTATTAGCAGAGGAGTCCTTTGCCCTAGAACCTGTTTTCCATCTCTCTTCCCCAGATCCTCCACTTGGTTACCTTCAGCACAGACTACAGTACTGGCTTGTTCAACAATATTTTCAGAGTTACTGGGGGGTCAGAATAGGCAGGTTATTAAGCAGTCAGGCTAGTTGGCAAGAAGGTTTCTATGAAGCCATATTTAGTGAAATGTTTGGTTTTTGCACTGAAAGTTTGAAATGGGTGCAAATGAAGAAAGCCTAAAAGGGTTTGAAGTACATAGTTAAATATGAAGAACTAAATAAAGCCATTGCTTGATGGGGGTGGAGAAATAATGGGATTGGAGAAAGAAAAACATGCCCAAAAAGATTTTGAAAGACACAAGCACAAGACTTCTCAGTTAAAATACATGATCCTTATTATAATAAATATCCATGCTAAATTTAACATTTATTTAGATTTTATGTAACAGCATACCTATTTGACAGATACTTAGAAAAGTCACTTTGAGCCCATATATTTTAATGACATTCTCTGGGTTTATTTAGACCATGTTTTATAACTGTGCGAAGCTTTGGTCCCCGATTCGATTTGGCGGGGATTCAGCCCAACTCGGTGGCCGAATCTCTGAATCCAAATAAAAACAGGAGACCCTTTAATCTCTCCAAATTGAATTGGAAAGATTTGGCGATTCGGACATAGGCACAGCTTTAAATGTTTTTTCTACATACCTTACAGTACCAGGCAGCTTGTGAATGCTGTGATGCTGGGATGGATGGAGTGTTGCACAGGAGATCAGGGGGCTTCAGGTCCACTTCCAGGTCCGCCACGGAGTGCACAGGGGGCCCCCTGCAACTCCTCCTAGCTCAGCAACTGGTGCCTGTTGGCTCTGGGGGGACACCTGGGATCCCCCCACAACCAATCGCTGAGCTGGGGTGGGGTGTCCCCTGCACACTCCCTCCTGGACCCAGAAGTGGACTAGAAGTGCTTTTGGTCCACTTCCAAGTTTGACGCCGAGCACATGGGGGTCCCTCCGCACTCTTGTGAGACGCTCCATCTACCCCAGCATGGCAGCATTCACAAGCCGCATCTGGTACTTCGAGGTATGTAGAAAAAACATTTAAAGATGTGTCTATGGCTGAATCACTGATTCTCTGAAACAACACTGAATCTTCAGATTTGGATTTGGCTGAACGGAATTGAGCAGAGTGATCTGAATCAACGAATTAAATCACTGTCCCCAATTTGGGCCAAATCTGAATCCGAATCAAACACAGCCCATTTCGCACACCCCTACCAATTTCCTTAGTTGTAAAGTAAGACTATTAGGGTACTTGTACATGCCATGGAGGTTTAATTCAGTTCAGTTCTCCCTAAATTGAAATGGTGGGTTTTTAAAAACCCACTGTTTCCACCACTGCAATTTAGGGAGTATTAAACTGAACTAAACCCCATGGTGTGTTAACAAGGGTGGGGGCCTGACCCTTACCTGCCTCTCCGGTGGCAGGAGGGTGGGGGAAGAGAGGGGAAGTGGGGAGCAAGCTGCCAGTGGGCCAAACAGTTCCTGAGCTGTGCAGGGCCTGGTGCTTCCCTCTGCTGCTGCAGCGCCCCTCACATGGTCCCAGGGACCCAGGGAGTATGCAGCTACAGGGAGAAGCACCACCCCCTCTCCCCCGCAGCCATGAAGGGAATCACTGGGCTCCACACAGCTCAGGCAAGCAGGCAGGCTCTAGGGAGGGGGAAAAAAAAAAATCAGGCTCCTCACCGCTTTTTTTTCCCCCCTCAATGGAGCCTGCCTGCATGGGCTGCAGCCCAAGCTGCGTGTGGCCCAGTGCTTCCCTCGACTGTGGTGGCACCCCCCCGGGCTGGGTGCCAGCAGGTGGATGTCACCTGGGGGGCTCCCACTGCCATGAAGGAAAGCACCGAGGTCCTCCACAGCTCAGGGGGGCACACAATGTGGCAGTAGCTCCCCACCCTTGCCAAAGAGGCAGGTAAGCTCCAGCACCCCTGCACTGTCCCAGAAACGGCTGGTTTGCCCCTGGGGCAGAGAGGCAAGGCGGCAGGAAGGTGGCTGGGTGTGCTGGTGGTGGGAGAAAGCAGTAGGGGTGGTGCACAGGGCACTGGAAGCCTGCCAAGCCTCAAGGACATTGGCTTCCAGAGCCCTGAGCACTGTTGCACTTTGTTAGGTAGCAAACTAAAACACCTCGGAGGTATTTTATCTTGTTACACAACAAAGTCATTTAAAGTGCAATACGCCACTGAGTGTGCAATCGGCAAAGCCATTAAAGTGCAATATGCTGCCAAGCATGCAATCAGCAACATCATTAAAATGCTGCAAAAGGGCATTAGAGCCGCTTTAAAGGTCAATTTGTTGCATGTACAAACGCCCCTACTTTCCAACCTTATTTTTAGAATTGACTTCCTTAGTTTTTACAAAATGTTTTTCCTGTGTACCTTGAATATTCCAGCTAATGCACTGTACATACAATGAATAGCACCAAGTCAAATACAATGTTTTGGCATTTGTCCTCCAAGCCTGTCATGGGAGTAATACATAAGAAGTGTCATGCTGGGTTAGACCAATGGTCCATTTGCCTACTGTCCTGTCTCTAATAGTGAACTAGTGATGCTTTAGAGGGAGAGAATATGAACAGGGTATATCTAGTGTGGTTTATCCTATCATATCCGCCATTACTGGTTTACAGATGCAAGAAGATACAACCCTGACTAGCTTAGGAGCACTTATACACGTGATTACTGTATTTTCGCGCATATATCCCACGAGGTATATGTGGTATTACCAAAAAAATGGATGGGTGTGGGCTATACGGAGGTGCGGGCTATGGGCAAACTTTTTTTTTTTGAAACAGGGCTGCCATGGGGGTGGGGGCAGGCTGGGCTGCACTGCTGCTGCCGCAGGAGCCAGGGCCAGGGCTAGGGCAGGCTGCACCGCCTCCCTGCTGGGCCTGGGCAGGCCAGGTTGCGATGCCTCCCTGCTGGGCCCGGGCTGCACCGCCGCTGCCATGGGAGCCGGGGCAGGCTGAGCCGCCGCTGCTGTGGGAGCCGGGGCCTGAGTGAGCTGCGCTGCCTCCCCGCTGGGCCCAGGCTGCACCACCACTGGCGCTGGGGCCAGCTGCGCTGCTTCCCCATTGCGCCCAGGCAGGCTGATCTGTGCTGCCTCTCCGCTGGGCCCAGGCCATGCCAACGCTGCCGCGGGAGCTGGGGCCAGGGCAGGCTGTGCCACCGCTGCCATGGGGGCCGGGGCCAGGGTGGGCTGCGCCACCTCCCCGTGGGGCCCTGCACTGCCACTGCTCGTAACATCGGGAGTCCCTGAGGGGCGGCACACCTGGGCAAAAAGGAGACGGAGATCGGGGCCTGCTGCAGCCCCCCAGCCTGCCTGCGCCACCGACGAGGCCCAGCGGAGAGGCACTGCTTGTCTTGGAGTCCTCGCCCTCCCATCTTCTCGCCCAGGGGCACCTCCTTGCCCGGGGGTGCAGGAAATGCATGGGCGCAGGGTATTCATGGACTGTTTTTTGAAAATACAATTTTTTGCAGGTTATACATGGGTGAGGGTTATACCCATGTGCGGGGTATATACACGAAAATATGGTAATTCAGCCTGCTATGAGTCTGCTGGAGTGTGTTAATTACTGCACTCCAGGAGCCTGTGTCACATGTATTCAGTGTCCCCATGTTTCAAAATGGCAGTGGGGGCGCTTTAACTCAAGCTTGTCAAACAAACTTTAGTTAAAGCATCCCTGCCACCAGTTCAAGTGCAGGATGCTGAATACATGTAATGCTGCAGGCACTTTAATTAGTGGCTCTCAGAGGTGCTCTAATTAAAGCGCTCCCCACTCTACCGTAGAGCACATGTATAGACGCTTGAGGTTTCTAAAAGAACCACCTTCATTCTCTGGCATTAAGACCCTTCATAATAACCAAATTCTCTTTGAATAATGGAGCTGTCAAAAGAGCAAAACTTATACATACAGAAAACACATTAGCTGGAGGCAAATTTATTGCTGCTAGACTCTGCTACCCCTCTCCCACACTCACTGCACCATCTATTGGTTGTGGTTTCGCAGCATAGGTGGCAGCAGAAGCAGCAGCAGCTCTTCCTGCTGTGGCCAACACCACACGAGTGGTTTCTGCTGCAGCCAAAGCTGGTGCTCCTGCAGGACTGGTGGTGGCAGCAACTGTTCATGCTGGTGCTCCTGGAGCCCACACGGAAAGATGTTCAAGAGAAATGTCATTCTCCAGGCCATACACTTACACACTCTAATAAAGATCATAAAAATGTACAAGTGGACAGGACCTCCAGAGATCATCTAGTCTACAGTCTATACATTTGTGTTGAGACAAGCTGATGTTTGTTCTTAAAAAATTCCAAAGATAAGATTCCAAAACAGAGCTGCTCTTATAGTCACAAACCTTTTCCCCTCAATATCTACTCCCTTGATGCAAATTAAGTTCACTATTGTTCACTATAATACAGGCCTGTGTCAACATGAACAATAGTTTGCCACCCTCTTACATAGTAGAAATATCATGTCCTCTAAACCTCTCCCAGTCTTCTTTTCTTGAGTTGGATCATAAGTCTTGCTATACTCTCCTCTGTTCATGTGCTTCCTTTCTTAAAGGATAGTGGTAAATCTGAAAACAGTACCCAAGTTCATGCCTTACCAGTGCCAACTTGTGCAGAATAATTTCCTTCCATGTTGTATAATGCATCCCTCTTGATACATCTTAGAATCTTAGATTTTTTTTTTTTTTTAACTGCAGCATTGTTGACTCATTCAGTTTGCTGTCCACTATAACCATACCCAAACAAACCCTTACCGCTTGCCATACTACTGCCTATACAATTATTTCTCCATTTTTTAATGCTTTCTCCTCACCCCACCCCTTTGCACTCATCTATATTGAACTTTATCTTGATTCTGGACCATATCTCCAGTTGATCAAGATAATTTTGAATTCTAATCTTATCCTGTGTAGTTAGGCTTGGCAGGATTTGATTTTTATCAGTAAATATCAATAAAAATTGATTTTACCTCACACTTACAGACCAATGAAAAACTATTTCCATTTTTAATAATCAAAAAGAGAGGGGAAGAACAGGAGGGAGTGGCAGGCTGGAGTACAGAGAGTCAGTCTCTTTAAAGAGGAAAGCAGCAGGCAGCCTAATGACTTGTCAATTAAGCAACTAGCTGCTTGTTCACAGGTGCCAGGAAGAAGACTGGAGTGATATAACGGGCTACTTAAATTCCTACCCAAAGACCAGAAGGCAGGGAAGAATATTTGAACTGGATGGGAAGCAGTGGCCCTGGAGAAAGGTGCACAAAGCAGCAGTGAGGAGTTACTGACAAATGAATGGGACAACTCAGCTGCAGAGAACTGGGGAAGAGACTGTAAAGAGAGGCAAAGTAACCTTTGGGTGAGACTGGTACATGGAAATAAAGACTTCAGTTAGCAAAGATACAAGTTTTGTGCTTTCTCTTTATTAAAGAGGCCATCTTTAATGCACTGGCCAATGCCAACATCCTGAGGGATAGCCAGCGTGGGTTTGTTATGGGTAGGTCTGGCTTGACCAGTCTCATTTCCTTTTACGACCAGGTGACCTATCACCAGGACAAGGGAGAAGAGATTGATGTCGTATATTCTGACTTCAAAAAAGCTTTCTATCTGGTATCCCATGATCACCTCTTGGCAAATCTGGCCAATTGTGGCCTTGGGCCCACCATTATCCGCTGGCTGGGAAACTGGCTCTGTGGTCAGACCCAGAGGGTGGTAATTGACGGAAATCAATTGTCATAGTGCCCTCTGACCAGTGGAGTTCCCCAAGGCTCTGTCATTGGACCCATATTTTTCAACTTCTTCATTAATGATGTGGACATTGGAGTCAGAAGCGGACTGGCCAAGTTTGCCGATGACACCAAACTTTGGGGCAAAGCATCCACACCTGAAGACAGGAGGGTGATCCAGGCTGACCTGGACAGGCTCAGCAAATGGGCAGATGAGAACCTGATGGTCTTCAGCACTGAAAAATGCAAGGTCCTCCACCTTGGGAGGAAAAACCTGCAGCATCCTTATAGGCACGGATATAGCTACGCTGGAAGCACTATGGAAGAAAGAGACTTGGGGGTCATCATTGACTGCAAGATGAACATGAGCCTTCAATGTGATGCTGTGGCTAGTAAAGCAACAAAAACCCTGGCTTGCATCCATAGATACTTCTCAAGCAAATCCTGGGACGTCATTCTCCCCTTGTACTCAGCCTTGGAGTACTGCATCCAGTTTTGGGCCCCACAATTCAAAAAGGATGTGGAGAAGCTTGAGACAGTCCAGAGAAGAGCCACGTGCATGATCAGAGGTCAGGAAAACAGACCTTATGACAACAGGCTGAGACTATGGGGCTCTTTAGCCTGGAAAAGTGCAGGCTCAGGGGTGATCTGATGGCCACTCATAAGTTTATCAGGGGTGACCACCAGTCTCTGGGGGAATATTTGTTCACCAGAGCCTCCCAAGCGATGACGAGGTCGAACGGTCATAAACTCCTGCAAGACCGTTTCAGGCTGGACATAAGGAAGAATTTCTTTACTGTCCAAGCCCCCAAGGCCTGGAATAGCCTGCCATCAGAGGTGGTTCAAGCACCTACATTGAACACCTTCAAGAGAAAATTGGATGCTCATCTTGCTGGGATCCTATGACCCCAGCTGACTTCCTGCCCTTTGGGTGGGGGGTGGACTCAATGATCTTCCAAGGTCCCTTCCAGCCCTAATGTCTATGAAATCTATTCTTGGTCTTTTCACTGGGTTTTTTTTATCATTCCAGGGCAGAAGATCTTTATGTTAGTTTAATTTAAATCAATACAAATAAAAAAATAAATGCTTAAAACAAACAAATATCAATATTATCTATCAAAATTCGAATTCTCCCATGTGCAGTGCTTGCAACCCCTCCTAACCTAGTGCCATCTGCAAATTTTAAGTGCTGTCCATTCCAGTACTATATAAACAGTAGAGGTATGCGAAACAGTCCAAATTCAATTTGGATTCAGCCCAAATTGGGGGACAGAGATTCGTTTGGTTAATTCAGATCATTGTCCCAATTTGATTTGGCCGAATCTGAAGATTCGATGCTGATTCAGAGAATCAGTGATTCGGCCATAGACACAGCTTTAAATGTTTTTTCTACGTACCTCGAGGTACCCCTCCACGTGCTTGGCGACATATCCAGAAGTGGAATGGAAGTACTTCTGGTCCACTTCTGGGTCCACCACCAAGTGCACTGGGGATCCCACTGCCCCCACCTGTGCTCACATGGGATGCTCCATCCGTCCCACAATCTCAGCATTCGCAAGCCACCTGGTACCTTGAGGAATGTAGAAAAAACAGTTAAAGCTGTGTCTATGGCCATATCATTGAACCTCTCCTATTCCATTCAGAGGGTTCCAATTTGATTCGGAGAGACTAAAGGGTCTTCTGATTCGATCTGGATTCAGAGATTTGGCTGCCAATTGAGGCTGAATCGAATGAGTGAGTGAAGCTTCACACAGCCCTAACAAACAGGACCCAGAACATTCAGGAGAGATGTTTTTGAATAGTCTTCTCAGCTTGAGAATAAACCACTGGTATGTATTAATTGGTCAGGCTGCAATTGGAGTACTGTGTCCAGTACTGGGTACCATACTTTAAAAAGGATGTGGCCAGCCTGGAGAGTTCAGAGGAGGGCCACCCATTTGGTGAGAGGGCAGCAGGCCCTATGAGGAGAGACTGAGGGACCTGAGCCTGTTCAGCCTTGGCAAGTGGAGGCTGAGGGGGGACCTGGTGGCTGCCTACAAACTCATCAGGGGATATCATCAGCAAATATGAAGAGCCCTATTCTCCCCAGCATCACCTGGGGTGATGAGGAACAATGGTAATAAGCTGATGGAGAATAGGTTTAGGTTAGAAATGAGGAGGCAATATTTTACAGTTAGGGTGGCTAGAATTTGGAACCAACTTCCTAGGGAAGTGGTCCTCACCCCTACCTTGGGTAAATTCAAAAAGAGGTTAGATGATCACCTGTCTGGGGTCTTGTGAACCCAGCATTCATTTCTTCCTATGGCAGGGGTCAGGCTGTTCAGATGATCTGTTCAGGTCCCTCCTATCCCTAGCTATTAAGTAACTATGAAATTACATCTTTTTAACCATTAGTGCTCCCAGCCTTATAGTAATTTCCATCTCCACTTTGATTCATCTAATTTGCTTATGAGATTGTGTCAAGAGCCCAACTAAAAATGCAGTTGATTCTATTTCAGACGAAGAAAAAAAATTCACAGCAGTAACAAGTGATTTTTCTCTCTATTATTAATTCAGTGCAGTTCAGTGCATTTTCATGTATTAGGTCACACAGAGGTGGACTGAAATAAGGAGTCCTAGTACAAGATATTTTAGTGAACAGTGTAAGTTGTTTTATTAAAGTAACTTTTTAGGTTCTCTCTCTCGCAATCAGTCCAACACACCTGAAAAATCTGCACGTAAGATATTTCTAGCAGACCATATTTCAAGGTAGAAAACAATTATAGAAGGTGGAACAAAAAAAGGAAAGTGTTATAAAAGTCTTTATAAACCAACTGTCTTAGCACTACATCACAACGTCCTTGTTAGAAACCTAGGGGGTTAATGAATGTTACACTTTATGTAATGATATAACAAATGTATAAAATATGCTTTGCATATGACTGTAAAAACAGCAGCATTCTGGAGCCAAGCACATGGTGTAATATTTTCATAATGAGCCTACTTCAGCATAGTAGATTTTAATAAGATTTTAATAATATTGGTAGGAAGCCAAATTACATAATGTCCCAAAATATGAAACCAAAAGCCTTTACAGGAAAAATAAAAGCTCACTGAAGCATAACTATATTTTTAAGAAAATGTGGGATTAAAAAATAAATATATAAAAGTATTTCCCAAACAAAATCATTAAGCTTATTTAATTTAGAAAAAAACAAATGAAAGAAAAGGCACTCAAATCTATACCCAAATCTCAAAATAAAATTAAAAAGGATATTATTTTAAGCAACTTTTATGAAAATGAAGGCTTTGTGCCAGCATTGGGAAACTAACTGAAACCGCAATTACTAGTTTTGGCACAGCCCTCAAGGTTCATTGAATATCTTTTCTATGACTCTCTGTGGACAAGTGATTCAGTTACCTTATAGGTTAGTTTTGGGACTCCACTGAGTTGTATATTCTAGTACAGACTTGGCCCAATAAACTAATTTCCTTTTAGACATGAAAATTAACTCCAAATAGAGTCCCATAGGTAAAAATCCAATGATTTATTCACTTAGTCTTCATTAAGTTCAAGATGTCTTGGGGAAAAGGGTTTAAAGCCCTTTGAAAACTAGCTCCAACAGAGAATAGTCTCAGAACATAACATACACACACCACATATTAAAAGAAAGTTGCTACTACATTTAGCAAATAACCCCAAGTACAACAGTACAGTTTTATACAACCCAGTAATACTTCTAATCCTTTAAAAATATTTTAGTGTTGTTGTGGTTTGAATTTGTATGGGCAATACTTTCACGTAGGTCCGTTATTTAGATCCAATGTTCAATCAACACATCAACATATATTAGTAAGGTTTTCCAGGATGCTACTAGCTACAATAAATTCTGATGTTATTGTTAGTAGTGATCCTGACCCCAATTAGATTGGGAGATGGCAATGAACATTGGAAGAATCAAAACAGTTTTCTGATAAACACAGGCAGAATGGTGTCTCTTTGTTACAGCAGATTTTTAAGGAGGTGTGAAAAATGCAGCAACCAAATGTTTAAATAGATTTAGTTCTGTATGGTAACACCAAAAAAACATTCTGGCCTTTCATTCTTTAGATGTCTACTTTAGCTGTAGCAGCCATTAAAAAGTTATGTGCAACTTCAAGATGAAAGGCATTAGCAGCTTCTCAGAAAAGGATAATCACAATCTTCCAGAGATTTAATGAAACGTAATTCACAGAGGCTTTTGACTCGGTCTGGTATTAATTGAATCGAAGTCAATTATGATCTTGTTGCACTTTGGTTTGAATTCCCTAAAAATAAAGAAAAATACAGATAGATATTAGCTAGTGAGTAGTTAAACATTTTGTTTGCTTTGGCTCTAACTAAATTTTTTGAAGGGAAAAAAATTTCCTTGGATTCATTCAGTGTTTTATCTCTACAGGAGCCAATTATAGTGCACCATACTGAGAGAAACCCGGACAAGAAAGACTAAGACAAAAAGACACATGGGGTTGCTTAGTCTGTATGTTCTTCAGCTATTGGAGTTCATAAATTACCCGGGAGTCAAAGGATTTCTAACAACTTAGCTGCAGGAGGCAGCATCATATTATCAGTTTTTCCTATAAAATTTGATCTCTTTTTTTTTTTCCCCTTTGCCAAGTTTTCACAAACTTCCAAAGTTTTCTTCAATTTTTTTTTTTGAGCAAAAGGAATATACTGCATTATGCATCATGGAGAGGGAAAAACTAGTTAAGAAGGAACTATTTAAAAATTATAACTTTGGTATTGTAAAATTAATACAGCAACAAAATGCATCCTTTCACATCATTAGAGCATCTGCTACAGCAATTAGCAAGGAAGGTATTTGGGGACTGAGTATATATTTTACAATCTACCAGTAAACAAAGGATTATGCAAATAGTGTGGATTTAGTGTCTCATTAAGCCCTGCAATTCAGTTCAAGAGATTCATTAAGTACAGCCTCTATCCTTAATAATCAATACAAGAAACAAACAGTCAACACACTGAAGAACATACCACTGACCATGGAAATGATGAAGGATTCCGATGTTCATTTTGTTCAGCTTAGTAATTTGAAATGCCAGAAACAGTTCTCACCATGGAGAAAGTGTAGCAAAATTCCACTTGCATCAGAATGATTTATACAGCACTTAGCAAAGTAGTCTTAATAGGTAGGAAATACACCAAATGACTTTAAACTGAATTTCAAGTACTGCTTTACTGGTTCATGGATGTTTCTTAGCCCAGTAGGTAGCTTTCATCCTAAAATTTTATCTGTCAGAATTGTTATATTTGCAAATTTTTAAAAGGTTTCATATTAATATTGTAAAACTTGGCAGAATTGGGAAATCTCTCCAGCTGTGCAATTATCCTCACCCATTGCATGTTACTGGTTATCAAATTATACGTAAAACAGATTGTCTTCAGATATCTGTCACTCTCTCTAAAAATCTATGCTTAAACTATCATTCAGATCTCAATACTTCAGGTTATATATGCCAAGTCTCCTTCTTTTTTTCCAAGAAAGCTAACTACAGAATACTGGGATAGGCATAAATAGGTGGTTAATGTGAATTCATCCAGTCCAAACTGGATGCAGCACAAGTTTGCTTTGCTTCCAACGAGGGCCCAAAGGTCCACAAAATAAAATTGCAGTCGTTTCAGAAAGTACCTCCTCTTCTCCCTCTTACCCCACAAATTGGCATTCCTGTTGGCAGTCCCAACAGAAATGCAAAGGATTGAAAGAGCATCGAGTCTAAACTATCTTTGTACTCCAAGACCCAACAAATCAAGCTTGCAACATGCTTCCAAGGCACAGTGCAGTGAGGAAGCATCTGCTGCTCTACTGCACAGAATGGACTTCAGTTTCAAGGACTCTCAATTCAGCATTTTTGACAGTCACTAAATTCACATGGGAATTTTATCATTTATAAATATGATGTTATTTTATAAATTATAACTAATGTTTTTAAATTTATATAAAACAGAATTTGCCACAGTAAAAGTTATATTGTTCAAGGACAAAAGCTTTTGCCCAAAAGGGGTCTTCCCCACAGAGCAATTTTTTTGGTCTTGGACTACATCACGCATAGTTTGTACTATATATAAGTAGGCGTCAAAGTGCTGCTCAAAAGTGCACTTATGGAGTGCCTATGCTAAAGCTTGCAGCAGTGGGAGGGAAACAAATACAAGGCAAACCTCCAATAATTAGATTCTAAACCTGGTAAATGAATGAATTTATAAAATTTTCCATGCATAGAACCTAATAATTGGGGGGGAGGGTCATCTTATATTTGAGTAAATATGATACTAGCCCCCAGTCAAAGACACTTTTTTTTTTTTTTACCTGTAAATAATTCCAGCTAAATCAAACATGCGCCGGGCAGCCATCATTTCAGGGGAATCATGATACTTGTCAGACATGAAAATAACTTCTTTTATGCCTGGAAAGATATTATGGAAATTACTTGAACGAATTCCTTTAATATGATAGGTTTTAAAATTGATACAAAGGCTAAAGAGAACACTTATCAGTACATTCTAGATGGACCTGGCCATCATATTTAAATAAATAAATAAACAAACCAAAAAATCCAAAAACACTTACAAGCTGTATTTTTAAGAATGAAAGGGTACAAAACAGACCTCCCAGCTTGTAGGCCAGATCAGGCCACTGGGCTCCCCAAGGGTTTGGAAGTTTGGCAGCAGGAGAGAGTTAGCAATTAGTGCTGCCACTACTCTCCTAATGCCCAATTACCAAGCCAGGCAGGCCCACATGCAGGATCCAGCATATATGCACAGGGCCAGGACTAGAGCAATGGGCCTGATTTGGCATGAGCAGAAGGGTGGGCCCAATCCACATGGGGTCAGGCAGCAAGTCTGATGCATGTGGAGTTATGGCTAGAGCCAGGGTGGGGTGGTAGGCCATGGGGCCGGTCTAGAACAGCAGGGCCAGGAAGGTGCACACACGGTTTGCGCCAGGGCACCAGGCCCAATCTGGTGTGCATGGCGCTAGGGCCAGGGATGTAGATTTGATACACAGGACTGGGGCCCGATCTGGCTTGGTCCTGGCCCAATCCAGAGCATCATTTGCCAGGTAATGGCCACAGACTGACACCATACCATTCATCCAGCCTGCAAAGCCAAAAGTTGGGCACCATTTCTCTTGAACAGTTTTGAAGAACAAGCATGCTTAGAAAGTGTGCCTGTGTGTGCATGCATGTGCTGGGACAGGGGTAGTTTTGTGGGGGTTTTTTAAACATTTTCCACAGAAAATTGGAAAACAAATACTTTTAACCCCTTTCAACCCTAAAAGTTTGTGTACACTATTCTGCACAAAAAGGCAGTGTTCCCCACAGAGCGCATATGCTTATTGAATAATAATAAACCCTTTTAATTCAAGTGAAAACCTAATTTCCAACAGTCCTAGTACAATCTCTAGCAGGCCTCCCATTAAACTCAACAACTTAAAGCGCTAATTTCCACCAGCCCCTTTGTTAAATATATATGTCTTGGAAAAACTGCTTTCCCCAATTGCTTTCAACTTTTCCAGACTGTTAAATGCCTATGCCCATTCAAATCCACATAAAACACTGTCAGAAAAGATTATCTATGTCTTAATTAACAAACTCCCCCCACCATCCTAAATGTGTAGGAGAATGGTAAAGGCCAGAATAGGAGCCTCAGAATTCACTGAAATTGCTATCACATTTGCTTTGCTAAGAGTCCTCTCTAAACTGTATATAAACATCAACATTTAACTATTTCACTACTTACCTGGACATACAAGAAAGAAAAGGAAATTTGGCAGCACAGTAGCAGTGGCAACATTAATTGCCACTCCCCTTGCTGCCAAGTTTCCAGACCTGTACGGAACCATATGAGCTGAATAATGTAGCTCTGCATGCTAGATTACCGGTTTGCAGTATGGCTGGTACGTGAGGTCACTTTACAGCCAAATCCTCTACACAGGGCTAGGCCAGCACACAGTTGGATCTGGCATGCAGGACTTAGCCAATGTGCAGGATCACAATTACATGCCAGCCCAACACCACTTATCCGGCCTGCAGGGCCACAAAGTTGAGCACTGCTGCTCAACATGTTAAGTTTGGGATAGATTAATCATGGGCATCTTCTTCTATGAAAGACATTATTAAAGTTGGATCACAGAACTCTGATAATATGTATGAGAAAATATATTTTTAAGATTTTAAATTATCTACCATGTATCACATTCAAATTGAAATTTCATGTATAGGTTCCCAGTAGACCTAATATCATGCAGAAGTTCATTCAGTTTTGTAATGCCCATGTTGTTTTTTGGCAGCTCCTGGTCTAAGTTACAAACCTAAATTAGAATCATGCTAAGAATCACAGAGGACGCAATTAGCACTGGAAAAATTTGGCACCATTCAACTGCAAAAACACAAGGAGTATCTTATGAAGTTGACAGTGCAATTAATTTAGATTTATACAAGAGCAATTAAAAGTCAAATACATCTGTGATAAGGTATAGATGAGAAGGCAGAACTGTAACCTGACAAATCAAGCTGATATCATTCCTTACCTGCCTGGATGATCAGTTTTGCACATTCATTACATGGAAACAAGGCAACATACATGCTACAGCCTTTTACATCAGCTGAGTTTTTGTTCATGATGGCATTGAGTTCAGCATGGCACACTGATTGAGAAAGAGAGAGAGAATGGGACAAATATTCCTAACACTATTCATTAAAATGAGTCTTTCTAAAATTTAAAAAAAGTGTTAAGACAATTGGCTGCATCCTTTCAAAGGTAACTAGCTGGCATGGTTTGTCAGAGAGGGCAGAGAATGAAAGAACCAGAAATATCCAGATCAATGAAAGTCAATTGCTCTGACCAGGCTGCCGATTAGTAATAATATTATTAAGCACATTAGCATTGCCATTTGCTAATACCTTTAGCAGACAACAAAGCCTTAGGCTGTGGGCCAAGTCGTTTCAACCACCCTAAATGCAGTAATATCTCAAGGCTTCACAACTCTCTGGAGTATCTAATTGCCAATATAAAACAGCTCATTTATGTGTTTACTTGCATAGATAGAACATTCTTAGGATTATAAGACTGCATGGTGTGCTCTTAAAAAGCAGGAGAATCATGAAGTAGAAATGAACAGTTCTATCCTCAGGGTCTCAGAATTGTTCAGTTTTGCCGCAGAACTCTTTCACCTTGAGCATACACAAGAAAGACACTTTCCTTTCCTTTTTTATGTCTTTGTGACAAGGTATTTAGCAGAATTCACAGATTCATTAGAATCAACATGAGCACTTCTGCTATGGCCTCAAACTTGTGACCTCTGAGCTGTCAACCATGTGCCTTAGTGCCCATACCACCCCACAAGACATACTTGGAAGCATAAAAGCACCTCCTATCTTTAATATTAACAGATGTTTCTGGCTCATTTAAAAAAAATGGGCCCAGGTTTCCTGAACAGAAAAACCAACATCCTCCATTTCTCCAAAAAACAGTGCTATATTACTTGACTTCAGTGCGTCTCAGCTGCTATGGACAGACTGCATGTTCATAATGGCTTACAAAGTGGGACAAGAAAAGTTCAGTCTCCTTTGCCATTCCACTGCTACAGCATAAATAGTTGGACATGCAAACAAGGTGGAGAACATACCACACACTGTTGAACTGCCAGCTAACATTGAGAATGATGGTGGGTTGTGATATTTGGAAGCTTTCTACCGGGAGTGGGAAAAATGGACAGACTGCTACCTTATTTCACATAAAAACCCAATGGTTATTAGGGCTGTGCAAAACCACCATTCTGCTTCAACTTCTGTTTCAATGTTTTGATGTAACAGTGTTTCAGTTAGTTTTGAAAGCACTGTTCCGTTTTGTTTCATCGAAACTATTTCAGTATTTCAATGCTATCTTGATGTTTCGCCCATAGGCTATAATGGGGAAGCATAAAACTGCCTATCAGCCTATAACTTTGCCATTTCATGCCCAATTTGGATGAAATTTGCAGGGATGGTAGCCCCTTCAGAGAGCATGAAGCCTGCCAAGTTTCAAAGAGATAGATCCAGGGTTTTCTGGAAAACTGCACCTCAAGATGTTGACAAGCAAAACTGTCACTTGCAGGCAGCAGCAGCCTCCTGTAATCTGGCAGGCAGATCAGGAATCTGCACCCCTGGGAGAAGTACAGGAGAGTCCCCACAACCCTCCCAGGAGTGTGGGCAGGCCCCCAATCTGCCTGTCAGATCACATGAGGTTGTTGCTGCTGGCTGAGGCTAGTGGCAGCACCAATCTTCCCAGCGCTGGGTGCGGGCTGTGCTCAGTACTGGTCCCAGGCAGCAGGAGCAGCTTCCTGTCATCCGACAGGCAGATCAGGGGCTCACATCCTCGAGAGCACTGCAGGGCTCTGCTGGATTTCTCCCAGGGATGCGGGCCCCTTATCTGCTTCCTGGATCACAGGAGGCTGTTCCTGCCACTTGGACCGGCACTGGGCACAGCCTGCACACAGCGCCAGGAAGACTGGTGCTGCTGCTGGCCCCAGGAGACACGAGCAGCCTCCTGTGATCCAGGAAGCAGATAAGGGGCCTGTACCCCTGAGAGGGCTGCAGGGGCTCTGCTGGATGACTCCTGTGGGTGCGGGCCTTCGATGTGCCCGCTGGATCACAGGAGACTGCTGCTACCAGCTGGGACCAGCGCTGGGTGCAGTTTCACCCAGCACCAGGAAGATTGGTGCTGCTGCTGGCCCCAGCCAGCAGCAACAGCATGCTGTCATCTGGCATGCAGATCCAGGGGTCTGCACTCTTGGGAGGGCTGGAGGCTGTACCAGAATCCTCCTGGGGGGCACGGTCCTCAGATCTGCACCAGATGACAGGAGGCTGGTGCTGCTAGCTGGAACTGGCACTGAAGCCAAGTAAGCCTGGCTTCGAAACTCGGAAAAACACTTCAAAATGTTTTGAGTACCCTTGTTTTGTTTTAAAGCTGTTTCAAAGGCTTTTGTTTTGTTTCAATTTCAGTGTTTTGAGCTCAAAATGCATCGAAACAACTTTGAAACGAAACACCTGGTGAAATTTTATGCAGCCCTACTGCTTATACAATATTAAAGTATTTTATGTATCAATTTGGGCTGAATTTGAATGACTAACCTGAGTATAAAAGACAGGTTGTAATCAAAAGCCCTCATTGCTTACTTCAAGAAATAGAAGCAGAAACTCATCTGATTTGGATCTTGCCCATATACTAATTTTCCAATGTGAGGATGTACATTTAGTGTCCTGGCTTTTGAGTACTTACTTCCTTTTTGGATATTTTAAAATACTGCATTAGATAGAACTGCTCTTAATGTATACTAAGAGTGTTCACATGGGATGTTAGTACTCAATAACCTGTGTGTTTTAGACAAACCCTGAAGGACCAATTACTTCAACTGCTGTATAAATATCTATGACCTCCAATGTCAGTGTGACCATGTTATCCACCTATTTACTTTCTTACAAAGCCACATATTATATAACGTTAAAGAGACCAGAAATTTTAAAAGTAAAAAAAAAAAAAAGTAATGGTTTCTACTGCAACTGTAACTGCATATCCTGTATACTTTATACCAGAGGTCCAACAGACAGGCCATGGACCATATCTGCCATGTTCAGTCATATGATCCAGCCCATGAGTTGCTGGACTGACCCCATGTTCTAGCCTCAGCCATGCCTGCTGCATACAACATGGGATAGACCCAGTGCTGCATGCTCTGTACACAGCACAGAAGGATGCTGCAGGGTACCGTCCAGATCAAGACATGCCAGAACCAGCACAAAGGACAAGTCAAGCAGGACAAGCCCATATGGCTTGTGCTAGGCATGCAATGTGCACTGCTGGTCCAGCCCCACATGCTGTATGCAGCACATAGGCCAGGTGGCACTATACATGGCACAGGGGGTCTAGGGCATGTGCTACATGCAACACCCTTGACTGACCTCCTACCTGCACCACAATGTGTCCAGCCTGTGCCATGGACCCAGCACCATGGGCACTGCACAGGAGTTCCAGTGTCAGTCTGGCCTTTAGACTGGCCCAGTAACCCTCATTTGGCCTGTGGGGCCAGGTAAGTTTGATACCCCTGATTTATAGTTATAGCTTACATGCAAATATATGAAGATGTACATTAAAGAAAGAATCAGAAATGAACTTCAAACATGCAACATAGCTAAGTTAATCCTATGTAATGCATTTCTTATAATTTTAGTGCTCAATTTCTTTCATTATTTGTACTGCAGTAGGAGCTACAGGCTTCAACTAACTTTAAAGGTTCCCACTGTTCTAAGCAGCATACAAATCAAAGTAAGCCTACCTTTTTGGTAGGCATGCCACAGATCAAGCATCAGACCCTCCCCAAGTGCCACTCTCATCCCTTCTACTGCCAGATCTGCTACTCTTTTCTCTCCTCTCTGCCCAATCTGCTGCTATGCTTTCTGCTCCCTGTCCTATCTGCCCACATGTGCCACAGGTTGGCTACCTCCAGAGTAAGGTATACCAACAACCTCAAATAACCTACTTTCTACATTGGCTAGACAGAAAGAGGGCAGGAGATATGGATGACATAAAAGCCAACGGAAGAAAAAAACAATCTAATGGTTTTTAGGTGTTGAGCAGCTCGCTCCAAACCAGTTAATACTCGAGCATCCAGGTCTGGGACAGACATTGCATAAACCAGTTTGAGCCAAATCAGTTAAGTCTGATACTACATTCAACCAGATTTACCTCAAACCAGTTTCAACCATTTTCAAACTGGTTTATGTGCACTGAAAATCTGTTCTGTTATAGGTTTAAACCTGTTTCTGATCACTTAAACCAGTTTACATGTAATGTCTGTCCCTAGCCCCATAGACTACACATACAAGTTTTCAGTGGTGCTTAAAGGTCTGCTTTGGGCATACCTATGACTGCCTGTCCTGACAGGGTTGAACAGCAAAGCAGGTACTCGCACCTGAACCCTGTTAAGAGCCAAAATTTTGGCATTCCTCTACCCATCTCACCTGGAGGGCCCAATTCCATTAAGTTGGTGCTATGCTTTCATTTCCCACATAACATAGAATAGTGATGTCCTTTTTCATCAGTTACAACATTCACTCATGAAGTGGAAGTCCTAGGTGTAGTTCCCTCTCCTGCCTGACACTATCTTAACCTGCATACTCCAAATGAATGCTCTGACCACCAAGATAATAAGTACTCATGCAATCTCCCCCACTGAAATTATTTTGCTGTGCTGAAAGGAAGTCAAGATTAATCTAACCACCAGTAAGCAGAAGTATCCATGACTCTACAGCTTTACAGTTGCAGCACTCAGGGCAAAGGGGAGATCTAGGTTATATTGCCCATTGAAATAAATACCTAAAATAAACACTCTCAGACCGGAAGCCCTATTATTCCCATTTCCCTTAACTCCCAAGCTTTAGAGTCATCCTCCCCTCTCTTTGGCCCAATGAATATTTCAGCATTCCTTGCAAAGGACAGCTTCACCAGGGAAAATGGTGAGCACTTTCATCCTGGACCAGCCTCTAGTCTGGTGGCTAGGGCAGTCTCTCAGAAAGTGGGAGAGATTGGGTTTGAATATCCTCAAACAGAGGAAGATATAGGCACCTCTCACCTTTAAGAAGATTCTGGGCTGTGAGTTTTCCAGAAAGGAAGACACCCACTAGTACTGAGTCCCTAAACTACTATCCCTTTCCACAAAGTATACTGCCTTTTTGTAGATTCCATTATGAGGCTCCTACATACATACCTCAGGGATGCTGTAGGGATACTAATTCAGTTAGATAAGCCAGTCACTTCCATATGACACGTTATGGTGAAAGGCAATGCCAGGCCAAAGAATCTACGTCAACTAGCTCCAAAGCCAATCAATATAGCTGCAGTAGTGCTCAATATCAGACTGTATCAGGCTGTGCACTGACACACCAGCTCAACTGCATACAATTATGGAGCTAGCATATGCAGAGTTAGTATGCATTACCGTAGCATGATACTGCCTTGTCCTGATGCTGATCCCCATCCTCATGCTAATGCTGATGACCAACTGGTTGTCAGCACTAGCAGATAGGTGACACAAGGAAGGGAGCAACGCACCTTGGGGTGTTAAGAAGATCCACCTAGGATCCATCTTACAGCGTGTGATATGGCCCATGTTCAAATTTAAGCTTGATAGAAACCGGAGGGGGGTGGGGGAGAGGAAAGTGCATTTTACATTTTTCAAGCAACATCTTTGTGGCTGGTTGGCTACCTTTTGGCAAGTAAGCCATTTTATCATGCATAATAAATGTAATGTGTATGAGGGGCCCTAAGGAAAAATATATCATAGTTTTTTGGGCTACTGTATGAATGGCTTTGTAATGATGGGGGTTGTGGGGTGGGGGAAAAGAAAAGAGGGGGAGAGAAAAAGCCACTTCATCTCTGACTAAATACACAAGCAGAATAGTTGGAAGTTATTGCAGAAAACTAAATGATACTGAAATGGAGCCAACCTGGCCATACTGCAGAATAATGCTGGTACAACTCAGCAGCTACCACCTCCCATTTTAACTCATAGCTTCTCAGATCAGCATCATATAGATTCATAGATTGTTAGGGGCTGGAAGGGACCTTGTAGATCATGGGGTCCAGCCCCCCTGCATAGGCAGCAAAAGACAACTGGGGTCAAGTGACCCCAGTGCAGTGATTGTCCTGTCTCCTTTTGAAGATTTCCAGGGTAGATAACTGCACCACCACTGGAGGGAGTTTATTCCACAGTCTGGACACCCTGAGTGGGAAGGAGCTTTTCCTGGAATTGAGCCTGAAGCAGCTTTCCAGGAGTTTGTATCCATTGCTCCTGGTCTTCCTCAGGGGTGCCCTGGTGAACAGCTATTCCCCTCCCCGAGTTCTTGAGGTACTCCCCTGATGTAGCGATAAGCTGCTACCAATTCCCCTCTCAGCTTTCTCTTCTGTAGGCTGAAAAGGCCCAAGTCCCTCAGCCTCTCCTCATATGGCTGGTCTTGCAAGTCCCTGATCATATGGGTGACTCTTCTCTGCACCCTCTCAAGTTTTTCCATGTCCTTGTTGAATTGCAGCACCCAGAACTGGACTCAGTACTCCAGCTGTGGTCTCACCAGTGAGGACTACAGTGACAGTATCACTTCCTTAGTTTGGCACGAGATGCCACGGCAAATGCATGCCAACACGTGGGCACAGCATTATACTACTGGCTCATGTTCATGCAATGATAAGTACATGTACATACATGCCAGAGACAGAAAGACAGATAATGGGCACTGAGTTACAACACTTACGATATCCTGAATTAGTGTTCGGGTTCACTATGAAGTTAAGTCCCTTTAAGCAATACATCTTTAATACAGACATATTTATATGAATATATATATATATTTTAGATCCCTAAAATATTTATGGGATCTGCAAAGATAAAACTAGGAGTACGAATCCAACTGCTTTAGTGTACCATAAAAAGCAGACAGACCAGTTTTAAGAGGTCACAAAACTAAAAAATAATTAAAACTGATTTGTTTAAAATATATTTTTTGCTTCTTAGATGAGAATTATATGACAAGTTAAATTTGTGATATCTATCTTCAGCCATAAAGAGAGAATTACAGAAGTTGAAAATTTCCACTATAAGTTTGGAGGAAAGGTTCCTTCATGCCTATAAGAGACTCTAAGGACTACATTTTTCATGCATTTTTAAAAACTGAATTTAAAAAAAAATAAATAAAATGAAGAGATCACAGATAAGAAATCCAAGAAAGAACATTTTCTTTCCAAAGGCAATGCTTCAGAAGGCTATCTGCATCTCAAAGGGAGAAAAGTAAAAAAATATTTTGTATTTCTTAAACAATGCCATTTGTAATAATCAGAAAAGAACTTTGGCAGGCTGCTATTTTACAGATTTACTCAATGCCTATTTGTACGTTAAGTTTACCAGTGCAATTTGCCCAATATTTTGGAGCACATTCGTTAAATAGCTGAGACATGAGCCCTGGAGCCCAGACTTAAATCTAAAAACACTTCTCACCTGGGATTATGGAATTTTGTAACCTCTTGGTATCAACAGCTTGGGAACTCCCCCAATTATCAGCAATGCACACTGCATTCAGGCAATAATGCAATAATTAACTTTCTAATTCATTTTAATTCTGCACAGGTATATAGTAACTCTTTAAGTTTTCCAAAGAAACTATTAAAACTAACTTTCTTACAATATCCTCTGGGTAAGGTGTCCCCCCCCACATTAAAATATTCAAAAAGCTAGCAGTAATAAGGTTGCAATGCCTGTTTCCATTCTGGAAGTGACTTGGAAAAGCATCCTCTAAAGACTCAATTAGCAACAGAAATAACCTTGAAACAAGAAGTTTGCCTATGTCCTTGATACTCCCATCATTTGTTAGTTTGTACAAGTGGGGAAAAAAGGAGGCAGAGAGGGCTAACTTAGCCACTTATTGATAGTATATTACTATATCATTTTTATTTCTTTTGCCAATGCATAATATTGTCTCATGCTGTATTTAATTTAATACCTCACCTACAATGTTACCCAATGAGAAGCTCTAGCTCACGCTATTACTGTTACTTTCTGAATGCTGTAAATCCTGCCATAAAGAAGCGGGTTACAATTGTAAAATTAAATCTTCCTCCCTACCATAATAAAATGTTTGGACAAAACAGTAGCTCAGACAGGGGACGGGGAAGCAGAAGGAGAACATCAGGAACCTGCAATCCATGGGACGTCCAGCAGTACAGCAAAGGTAAGCAATAAGCAGGTAAACAATAAAGGGTCCATTGGGCATCAGAACCAGGGGGCAACAAAGGCACCAGTTACCTCAAGTGCCTATACACTAATGCTAGGAGCATGGGGAACAAGCATGATGAACTAGCACTCCCGCTTGCAGAAAACACTTACGACTTAGTGGGGTTAACAGAAACCTGGTGGGACTCTACCCACGATTGGGCACTACACATTGAGGGCTATAAGCTGTACAGAAAGGATAGAGTGGGGAGGAGAGGGGGTGGGGTTGCGCTCTATGTCAAGGAGCGTTATACATTGACCCTTATCAAAACAGAATTGGAGGAGGAGAAAGTAGAAGGACTGTGGGTTAGGATACATGGAGGTCAAGGGAAAAGGGATTTGGTGGTAAGGGTCCACTACAGACCCCCACACCAAGGGGAAGAACTAGATCTGGAACTCCTGAGGCAGCTCTGAGACCATAAAGACTAGGGAAGCAGTAGTCATGGGGGACCTAAACTACGCTGACATTCACTGGGAGATGCAGACAGCAAATTCCCACCTTTCACGCAGGTTCCTATCCTGTGTACAGGACCTCCACCTGATGCTGGAGATACACGGTCCCACTAGGGAGAATGCCTTACTGGACCTGGTATTGGCAACAGGGGATGACATGGTAGGAGACCTACAGAACGGTGGTCACTTGGGGGGACACCAAGATATAGTAGAATTCACCATAAGGTGTAGAGTGGGAAAGGTAATTAGTAGGGTGGAAGTGCTAGACTTTAGGAAGGCTGACTTCAGTGAGCTCAGGTGTTTAGTCAATGATGCACTGCGAAGTAAGAGATTTGGCAAGATGGGAGCCCAGGAAGGGTGGCTATGCCTTAAAGAAGCGATCCTTTGGGCACAGAGGGAGACGATCTGGGGTAAAAGGGAGGAAAGGGGCCAAGAGGCTTCCTTGGCTGACCAGAGAAATCCAGAGCAGTCCAAGGGCAAAAAGGGAGAGATTATTAAAGAGGAGTATGCCTACTCAGCTCTCAGTTGTACAGAGGCAGTTAGAAAGGCCAAAGCTACCATGGAGCTTTTCAGATATATAGGGTGTAAAAGGAAGGCCCAGGGTGGTATAGGACCACTACTGAATGGGCAAAAGCAATTGGTGACAGACAGAGGGGACAAGGCTGAACTCCTCAATGAGTTCTTTCTCTCAGTGTTCCTAAGCAAGGGGCAAGACAAGTCTCACAATGGGATTGTAGAGATGCAACAGCAGGGCACCAGACTACCAAGCACTGACCCTAAGATGTTGCAGAGTCACTTGGAAGGACTGGATGTGTTTAAGTTGGCAGGCCCAGACGAGCTCCATCTGAGGACTAGAAGGCACTGGCTGATGTCATTGCACAGCCACTGGCAAGAATATTTGAGCACTCGTGGAGCACGGACCGGGTCCCAGAGGACTGAAAAAGGGCCAACGTGGTCCCTATTTTCAAGAAGGGGAGGAAGGAGGATCCAGGCAACTATAAGCCAGTCAGTCTCACCTCCACCCTTGGTGAAGTCTTTGAAAAAATTATTAAGGCTCACATATGTGAGAGCCCAGCAGGAAAAATTATGCTGAGGGGAAACCAGCATGGGTTCGTAGCAGGTAGATCATGCCCGACTAATCTAGTCTCTTTTTATGACCAGGTTACAAAACGCCTGGATGCCGGAGTAGCAGTAGATATCATTTATTTAGACTTCAGGAAGGCCTTTGATATGGTATCCCACCCCATACTGGTGAACAAACTAAGAGGCTGTGACTTGGATGATTACACAGTTCTGTGGGTGGCAAATTGGCTAGAAGGTTGCATCCAGAGAGTGGCGGTAGATGGGTCGGTATCGACCTGGAAGGACATGGGCAGTGGGGTCCCACAGGGCTCGATCCTTGGACCAATACTCTTCAATGTGTTCATCAGTGACTTGGACAAGGGAGTGAAGTGTACTCTGTCCAAGTTTGCGGATAATACAAGACTGTGGGGAGAAGTGGACACACCAGAGGGCAGGGAACAACTACAAGCAGACCTGGACAGGTTGGACAAATGGGCAGAAAACGATAGAATGCGATTTAACAGGGAGAAATGCAAAGTGCTGCACTTAGGGAGGAAAAATGCCTAGGAAATTACCTGCTTGGCAGCACGGAAGTGGAAAGGGATTTTGGAGTCCTAGTGGACTCCAAGATGAACGTGAGTCATCAGTGTGACGAAGTCATCAGCAAAGCTAACTGCACTTTATCATGCATCAGCAGATGCATGACAAACAGAACCAAGGAGGTGATACTTCCCCTCTATTAGGCACTGGTCAGACTGCAGTTGGAATACTGGGTCCAGTTTTGGGCACTGCACTTCAAGAGGGATGTGGATAACATGGAGAAGGTCCAAAGAAGGGCCACTCATATGGTTAAGGGCTTGCAGGCCAGGCCCTATGAGGAGAGACTAGGGCACCCGGACCTCTTCAGTCTTCACAAGAGAAGGTTGAGAAGAGACCTTGTGGCTGCCTGTAAGTTCATCATGAAGGTGCAGAAGGGAATTGATGAGGCTCTACTCACCAAGGTGCCCCTGGGAGTTATAAGAAATAATGGCCACAAGCTAGCAGAGAGCAGATTTAGACTGGACATTAGGAAGAACTTCTTCACAGAGTGGCCAAAATCTGGAATGAGCTCCCAAAGGAGGTAGTGCTCTCCCCTACCCTCAGGGGCTTCAAGAGGACGTAAGATAGGCATCTGGCTGGGGTTACCTGAACCCAGCACTCTTTCCTGCCTGGACTCGATGATCTATTGAGATCCCTTCTGACCCTAATATCTATGAATCTATAAGAACCATATGGCCATTCAAAGTGTTTATTAACGTTGCGTTTACTTGACCAAACTGTGACAAAGAATCACCATATTTCATCAGGCAAATAACAATTACTCAGTGCAAAATTTAACATTTTTTTAATATTACTATACAACAATTACTATATGAAAGCCTATACAAAGTTTATAATATTGTACAAGCAGTATACACAAATAAAATGCACTTAAGACAACATTTTTCATTGTTATAAAATGAAAGAGAAGGCTTTATGAACAAGGTTACTCTGGCAGTAGAAGTTCACAAATTGCGCAAGCAATGAGCTCCCAATGCAGTAATTTTTTTCTAAAATAATATACACTATGTGAGAACAAAAACACCCACCCAATTAACTCCCACCTGGTTAGTGAAAGGAGACAAAGCTCTGGTACTTTCAAAATAACTGTTCCAGTGGGTGATTCCCTTTAAGGAAACCCTTTAAGGAAATGGATCTTTGGTGGAAAAATGTTTCATAAGAACCCTAGGAGGGGAGCAGGATACTCCTCTGACTTGGATAAAATAAAAGTTTTGCCAAGTGTGTGAAAGGGGGCTAGAGAAGGGAGGAGGGTTCACTAACAGGAACATGGACTTTGTTTACTTATTCAAGAAGCCCATCCCTGGTGCAGGGTAAAATGAGAGTAGACCAGGATTGTGATTTTAATCACAGCTCTAGTTCTGTGCAGGGCTTTAGTTTCTTGGGTTTCCAAGTTAATGGACATCTGGGTGAGGAGCCTCAGTCCTGTTAGGACTCTTTCACGCTTGTTTTTTACCACTTCCCTCCACACTCCTTCAGGCATTCTGCTGCCATTGCTACCTGCCTCATTTCCTATTACAGCAGTAAAGCAACTACTGCTGCTTCTATTTCATTCATGACTAATAGAATATATACTTGGTTATCTCCAAAAGTAGCTTGGGACAGTGTAATAAAGAACTACTGGTCCTCATTTCACAGGACTATTAGCCCCAAATACACTGAAACCTCCTCACTAAATACCAACAGAAGTTTCTCTGGAGTTTGCTGGGGCTACCATACTAAGGGACATTGGCTCCCTCTAAATAAGTTCTCTTGGTCTCAGTCACGCAGGACGATATAGCCCTCAAGAAATGGCAGCATTGCCAACCACTACAGTCTTACTAAAGTTCTGTGACATATGGTGTGTTTCTTGAAGGTCCAGATCCTGAAAACTTCACTTTTATTAAAGATGTGCACTTCTTGCTCTCATGGCTTTGAAAAACTTGGCCACTTACTTTAAGTGCACCAAAAGATTCTTTAAAAACAAAACACAAAAGCATTTTTAAAATCTCACAATTTTGCAAGAATAACACTAATTTCTAAATGCCTGAGTTAGTAATTCTGCAATTTAATTATAACCTCCCATCAGTTTTTATGTGGTCAAAATGATCCTTTATATATATTTCATGCAAGTAACCTGGAATCTTCATCACTGAAGAAAATGAATAAGTAGCATATCCTAGCACAATTGTTAATATTTAGAACAAAAAGCCAGTTTGTTTCATTTTATACAGCATGTACAGTCCATTGTTTTTAAAAGTGCATATACACTTTATTAAAATCTAAACAAGTCCACAAATATCTGGGAAAAGGATCTGCTCAATTTATTTTTTGTGTAAAGGCTTGAAGTGATCTACATTTGCCAGCCTTCTTGTGCAAAATCTCCAATTAGACCGGTTGTCAAAAATATTCTTAGATTACTGTAGAAACAGAGAGACATCAAGCAAATGAAGCAACACACATTAGTATTAAGACTTATGTTGATAAAAGCAAAAAATGTGAGCACTTTAAGTGTGCTGTAAGGAAACAGTAAATCGTCAAATCCATGGATTTATCTAACAAAACCAGAAGGCATTCAGCTTCAGCTGTGCCTGAAAGCAAAAATTGCGATCTTATTGCCAAGAAGCTTCTGCCTGTTCTACTTTAGGTTCATACATCTTTAGGTTCAGCTTTCAGTAGTGTCGTAATAAGTTGGGTGTTCAAGACTAATCTCCCCAAAATTAGTCAGATGCACAGAACATCCATTGACTGGTAGCCTGGAAAAAGTGAATCCAAGCAGGAGATAGAGGCCTGATGCTATAAAATACAAATCTCCCCCTGCAGGATGCTGAGTCCCTATCATCAGCTTGCATGCCCAGGCCAGTACAATTTCTGAACACACTGTCTGCTGGTTTAAAAATACACTAAAACTAAAGAACAGTTTTATCCAATTATCACCTGAGCAACATATTGTCATCCACTGTCTGTCTGCCAACATGAGTTTTTATTCTCACACCAACCCTTTGCTATGAAGAACATACTAATCACATCCCAATTTGCAAATAGGAAATTGAGACCGACTATAATCCTGACTCTATTCATGTCAGTTAAGGTTTCAGGACCTTAAAACAGAAAAAAAAAAAAGAAAAAATAATTGCCCATGGTTGCACAATCATATGGGATGATCAGGGTTGTTCATAATTCTGAAAGTCCTAATGCAGGTTCTCAGTCACAAAGCCATCCTTTCTAATGACATATGTTTTCTGTAACACCTTCCTGTCTTATGTTGTTAAGAGAGAAAAGCACTACATCTAAATGTTCCACTGTCAAAGTGAGCTTCTAAATACAAACTAGAGGACAAATACCAATAACAAGAGGGCACAAATTACTCCTAAATGTCAGAGCCACTAGACTACTGAAGTTAGTAGTCACAGAAAACACAGGTGATGTTATGTTAAACTTTTTCATAAGTTACAGGACCAGGTAGGAGAGAGAATAGGCAATAGAAAATAGGGTTTGGCTCAAGTCATCATAAGTTATCCTTTCATTTAAATTAAAATGGAATCAACAAGAGTAGTTGTAACTAATGTTTTTAACGTCAAAAAAGCTACTTCGAAAGAATAAGGATCTGGTTTGGGAAGTCAAATTAGAGAGCTCAATTACATGAATATGGAGAAATTCCTTAATCCTAAAAGTGCAAAAGCTAGTCAAGAACCCATATTCCATGCAAAGCAGTGGGATAGAACAATCACACACTTGTAGAGAAAAGATTCAGACCAAACTGGACACCTCGCAAAGGTATTAAGAATAAGCAAAAAGCCTTCAAGGAATGGAAAAAGGATTGATCTACATTTCTTTGCTTGTCTTAGAAATAAAAACAAGAACTGAAAAAAGTTAAACCAAATTAGACTTTGTAAAGGATATTTGAACAAGCAGTTTAAAAGGTTCCTTGGCCATAATATATATATAAAAAAACATTAATAGTTATTTTAACACACAAATATAAACACACACACGAATACTTATTTATAAATACAAGAACTAGGGCCACAATACACCAAAATTAAAGACAATGATGGTACAAGAAGAAAAACATTTGCCTAAGTTTTCAAGAAGGATGGCTAACAAGCACGAAAGTATGGAATTATAGTATCTGGAAAAAAAACAAAACTCCAAGGGCTTAAGCAACTCCAAGGGAGGAACTGACTGGTTATTTCCATCACAGAATTAAGAAGGAACTGATGCACATACACAAAAAAAATTTACAAATCCAGCAAGGATTTTTAAAATAAACCTATTAAGTTGAGAATAATACTGTGCAACTATTAAATATATAAAAAAAAACAACACCTAGAAGAAAATGAAGTGTTCTAAGAACCTGCAGGTCTGTCTGACCTCAATAGTATCCAAGGCATTACAATTACAAGATATAAAAGAAAACAGATTAAAATGCAACATGAGTTTACCAAAAAGTAGATTTTTAAATTAGTTAAAATTGAGAAGACAGGGAATTAATACAAAAACCATAAAGTAAGAAAAAGGCCAAAAAGGGTGATGCTTTCTTATTGAATATTTTAATTAATGACATATACACAAAAGCTAGGACTATGCTTATAAAATCTGTTGATGACATCAAACATGGAGGTCTATTTGATATAGAGAAGGATGAGAATATCCAGCAAAAAGAACTAGATTTCATTGAGGAATAAAGTTACAGCAATGAAGTAACAATTAATACCATTTTCTGCTAAAAAATGGTAAGCCAATCGGAAACAGAGTAGGGCTGCCAGAATTAAAAAGGCAAAGAAGCATATGAAAAGGTATGTCCTGTACAATGGTAATAATCTTGCCATTTTGTCCATTTATATTGTACAAGAAACTCATAAAACCTCATCTGGGGCACTGAATATAAAATTCCAGTCACCCACGTGCAAGGAAATCTAATTCATTCTGTAACAGGTGCAGAAAAAGGGCTACTCAAAGGCTCATGGACCGCTGTACAAAAGAAGCCTGAAAGAGGTTGTCTTATCTACCTTAAGATAGTGAAAGGAAATATAATTGTTCTCTATTAAGTGCATTAGTGTAAACAGCAGGGAGCTACGGGAAAATATTGGCATAAAAACAAACATATCAACAACTGGCTGTGAGAAAGTGTAGGATGGAAATTACAAGTGTCAGTTTTGAAAAAGCCTTCATGTATTATGGCAGAGTTAATATACATAACCAGTTTTAAGATCGGTATTTATAAAGGAACTAGAGACTAGTCTTCCTATCCTCCATCTTCTAGCTCTACATACAGATACTACAATCACACAACTATATTCATTTAGCAATGGTATGGTACAGTTTTAGTGACAGAATGAATTTTTACAACAATAAATTGTAATGTAAGAGGAGATGGGGCTGTAGCCTCTCTGAACAAGTCAGGCAGAAGAAGCAGGCAAGGATGAAAGGAGAAAGTTTCAATCTGTATACAAGCACAGTGGCAATTAGAAAAAACAGGGATGTTTATTACCAAAACCAAACTGTTTATTACACGTCTTTTAATCAACAGGATGTTTTTAAAACACAAACTACTTGCCTGGCCTGTCGGGTGCATATGCATGCATTTTTTTTTCCTGGAAATCTGACCATCTTTTCTAGGCTGGTCATTTAACAAAACTACCTGGAAAAATGACAACATCTTGTATTACTGATTCTTGGAACAAATTTTATGAAAAACTTGGGAGGGGGATTAAGTCATCATTAGGGCATCCACTTATACTAAATCAGAGATGGCCAACATGCAGAATGAGTGACACAAGTTGCATGGCCAGCCTCTATGTGGCACACACAAGATTATGGAGAAGGAGGTAGCACAGTGGCAGCCCAGGCACAAAAAAGCAAAAACAACAAACCAGGCTGAAAATACATGTAAGGAAGCAGAAAGATGAGCAGCAGAGCCAGCAAAGAGCACAGGGCTGGGAGAAGAAAGCAGAGCAGCAGAATGAAATCAGACTGGCACTTAGGGCAGGTGCTGGGCTAATTTGTCGCTCACTTGACAAAAAGGTTGACCCTCCTCACACAGTCCTAAATGATCTTATGAAAAGAAAGAGTAATTCCACCCCACCACACCCATTTTTTAAATTTATCAGCTTGGATTAACAGCTTTATTTTAGAGTCTATCTTGATCTGACCTCTATATTGATACAGGGGTCCAGCCTTAATGAACTCATTTGTGGGACTGAGATCTTATTGAAAAAGACAACAGTCCTCACATAAAACACTGAGTACTGGAAGAAGCTTGATTAGAAATAGTATTCTGTTGTAATCAGTGGATATCCAGGATGAATTTTTCATACTTATCCAGGAGGGTAAAAAAAGCAGCCACTTCTTAAACCCAGGGATAAAAAGTACTCAAATCTTAGTTTTACTGTTGTACTGCTTTCATTAGAGGTATCCTGGTAGCAAGATTGAAATAGGAAACTGGTCAATATCAAGTAACCTAACTCTGGCAAACTTCAACTATTCAGGCTAAGATTTTTTTCCAAGCCAGTTTTGCCTCAGGTTGAATTCCCCCCTCTCTTCCCCCTTCTTCAACTATGTGGAAAATTCAACCAGAATTCATCTATTTCCCAGAAGCAGGTTGGGAGGAGCTGGGGGGAGGGGCAGGTGCTGATTTTCCATCTTAAAAAGTTCTGCTGAACTCCTTTTTTTTTTTTTTTTAAAGACTTGGAAGAGTAACTTAAAGTCTAGCAGAGAGGTGGGCAAAATATGGCCCATGGGCCAGATCCAGCCCATGAAGGGGCTTTGTCCAGCTTGTGGTAGGTCACTAGGTCCCACCTGGCTGAGGTGCCACCCAGCCATGACACGTCCTGCCACCCCCTAGGCACACAGAGTGGCCTGCCTTTCTAGGCCGCTCAGGCAGCGGCCGCTTCTTTAGTGCTTCTGCTGCTGACCCCAGCCTGGCAGTACAGGCGGGGACCAGTGTGCACAGCCCCGACCCCATGCATCCCACACCAGCTCCAGGCTCACCCAACTAGGCTGAGCAGCAGCAGCGCAGAGAGAAAAGCAGCCCCTCCCCCTCGCTTCCTGGTGCAGCTGCCTGGATCCTGCGCGGGGCTGACCTGCATCTCCGCTGCATCACCACCACCTCTAGGCTGCCCTGTGGGGCAGCAGTGGCAACACAAAGCAAACACAGGGCGGCCCAGCATGGGCTCTGGGCAGCTACACCAGAAAACACCAGCAACTGAAGTGGGAGAGGCCACTTTTGCCCCTAGATGAGCAGCAGTTTCTATCGAACGCTGCCCTTCTGAGCCTGGGCCCCAGCGCTGGTTCCAGGCTTGCCCATACACTCTGAGCAGCAGCAGCAGCAGCTGCCACAGTAGCAACAGTGGTGCTGGGCAGAAAGTTTTCCTGGCAAAGGGAAAGTGGCCTCTCCCCCTTACCACCATTGGGCAGTTTCTGGTATGGCTGTCTGGAGCCCGCACCGCCCCAGGTCACTGCCTCTGGCCTGCCTCAGTGCAGCACAGCCACAAGGCATCCCAGAGGCAACAGTGATGGAACTACAGGGCAGCCTGGCATGGTGGAAGCTCTGGGTAGCTGCACCAAAACCTGCCTAGTGGCAGCGAGAAAAGGAGGCTGCTTTGCCTATGCCAAGCAATACTTTCTGTCTGGCGCTGCTGCCCCTCAGCCTAGACAGGCAAGCCTAGAGCCAGCATGGAGTTGGGACTGAGCATGCTGGTCCCTGATGTTACTGTGGGGCTGGGGCCAGCAACAACAGCCAGAAGGAGCCACCCCATCCCTGCTGCATGCCCAGGGGTGGCAAGATGTGCCACAGTTGGGCAGTGTGGAGCAGGCACGGGGCACGCTGGGGCTGTGCACTGTTGGCAGTGGGAGGGAGATACTTCAGGGTGCACAAGCTCTGGGCTGTTGCAGGGCGGGTGCTGCTCAGGGGGGTGCACACCTGGGGGCTCCTATGCATACACCACATACTCTCAAACCTTCCCCCTGTAAACCCCACATCCACACCCTCCCCACACACAATCACACACCCCACAAATACTGTACCCACACCCACAGGCCTCTGGAGGAAGCCCCGCTCATTACTACATACTCACACCCCACCACACACATGTACCCACACACACATCCCCAAGGCACATACCCCACAGCTCCCACAAGCCCCGTACCCACCCATGCACACATCCACACATCCCAAACTCCCCATACCCACCCACATCCACAGCTCCCCACAAACTCCATACCTACTTACTCATACTATCCCACACAATATAGAAGACTAAGACTTCATTTTGAGCTACTATGCAATCACTTCTATATATACAGCACCAACACACAAATCAGGACAAAAATATTTTTTTTAATTAAATTAAAATATATTATTAAAGATGTTTGATTTTTAGTATATAATTTAGGGCTTTTTTTCTGGTTCTAAGATGGCAAACCCTGTTCCCAAAAGGCATACTTCCAGGGACAAGGGGAGGGACTCACGAGGGCAAAGGTCAGAGGTTAGGGGTGGGACTTCCTGTCCCAAGTGCTGTCCCAAGATGGCAACTAAGAGAGGGAGAGAGGGGACAGGGAACTTGTCAAGGGGCAGAGCTACCCTTGCAGCCCTTGACAGCTCACCAAAACTTGTTAAGCGGTGCTCTAGCTGAAATAATTGCCCACCCCAGGTCTAGCAAGAGATGCTATTTTTACCATATGCCTTTTGCTATCCCTGTGAAAAAATACACTAAAAATTATTTAATTTAAAACCTTACAGAAAACAAAAGTCCCAGTTCATGTGCACTCTATAAAGACTTGCTAGAACTGGGGTTCACCTCTTGCACAGTGAGGCTCCCTTGCAATATGTACTGTCCACTGGACAGCTGCCAGTAGAGGGATCTATTTTGATCAAATGGAAAACCTCAACAAGTTTGCGAGCAGTAAACTGGGCTATACATGCAGGGATTCATGTCAGGAAACGACCTAGAAAGTATTCCTTACCATAAGGATATTTTGTATCTAGCCTGTTCTCTGCTGTTCTTGTCCAGGGTAGCAAGTCATCACTGCAACCATTAGGCATTCCATTGTATCCAATCCCAACAATCTTGTTCTCTGAATTCACAATACAAGCACCAACCTGAATAGAAAGAAACTTTATTTACTAGTAAGGCACAAGGAGCATGCAAGGTGGTTTATAGAACTGCATAAAGATTCAAGCTAAGGTGCTTTAATCATATATGAGTTGGAAGCCCACAGTCTCAACCAGGCCTCATATCTGGCATAAAATCAGCATAGTTGTAGTGACATGAAACAGGTCTATACCAACTTGTACCACGGTATTTAATCTATTTAAGATTCCCATCATTTGTTATTTTCATCCACATCTGTGTGGGGATGCTTATTTTTGAATAAGGATGTCTTATTTTAATACAGCTTAAGCCACAGATGCAAAAATTAAAAACAAGCTAGTTATTCTGATGATTATTTAATATATAGACCAGCCAAACTAGGGATCTGACCCTGACTGACTGATACATAGGTAAACTAAGAGGCACGTGATAAAAACAGCAAAGGAGAGTAAAGAAGTCTAACATGTACCTTCTTACTGTCATAATTTTACTAGGATTTAACTCCCCTGTTTTCTCACTTATTTTGTTCAGAACAGGTTAAAGGGAGGATAGGGTCAACAGGCCTTTTGGAAGTGTATTACAGGAGGAAGATGGAGATCAGAAGGTAATATGTAAATATAAGAAAGGATGCATGGAAGAAGACAAGAGTGGAAAAGGACGTCTGAGAAGGGAGGAAGTCAAATGCCAAGCAAGAAAAATGTAACCCAATACAAGATGGGAAACAAATTTCACGGTGCCTTTAAAGTAAGGTATGTTGGTTTAAGATTTCATATAAAAACCCAATGATCTGATAAGAAAAACTCATCTCCAAACTTACTAGTATTATTTACATCAATAGTAGCCACATTTACTAGGAGAAAACAGAAATGCATACATTTTCTTAGAATTAGTTTCTAAATGTTGATTTTTGATACTGAAGCACTTTACATGGGGTAACACCCACAAAAAATGCCTGTAGCAAACTTATCTACATCTGGCACATACTGAAATGCCTTCCAATAATGATCTGCTATTATATGCTATACATGTACTATACCTGCATATTGCATTCTTACCTGAGAATTTGGATCCTTGCTTCTTTGTGCTGACAAGAAAGCTACTGCCATAAAATACTCAGGCCATTCCAAATAATCCTCCCGTTTCTTATGGAATATTTCACTGCCATACCTATAATATGCAAGATTTTTAAACAACAACAACAACAGCAGCGAAGAAAGAGTGTGAAAGAGGGCCAAAGAAAATACTTCTGCTTCTTGGAAAAAATTTTCCAACAGACCACATGTTGTTGTCCACTCTGCTCTTGAAAACCACATGACAATCTCTAAGGTCAACAGAAAGCAACAGAAAGTAACATCAATGAGACAAGTTTGCTTGGTGAAAAAGCATGAAAGTCTGTTCTCAGCAGTTGCTCCTAAGCACTAACTTCCTCCTTCTTGAGACCTGCCAGAGCCTGAAAACTTGGGGGGTATCTGTTTTATGTTGATATTCTAGTTGCCTTTGAAGTTGTTTTATAAAACAGGAAAAATGAACAAGAGAATAAGTTACTTCTGTTCTCTTATTGCAAGATGCTGTGAGCCTTTGTTGGGAGGGGTAGCATGTAAATCTGACAAATATAAAACTCAAAAGATTTACACCAGCACTGCCAAAAGCAGAATCTGACCAGAAGATTATGGACTCATGCCAAGAGTTTAATGATAAAGCATATCATTACTTGCTTGCTATAAAAGCCACATATCCTTTCAAAATGACACCAATATGAGATTGCACACTGCAGCTCCGGGATGAGATAACAACCTGACTTTTGTATGCATGCAGCTTTCAAGAAAGCCTCTCATCCTGTCCCTGAACAAGGGCTTTACCCATCAAAGTTAACCAAACAACAAAGTGAGAGAGAGGGAGGGAGAATCAGTCTGCCTGCACACACATGGTTTGAGGAGAAAATATCTGGAGATCTGCAGTCTTCAGAGTAACGATAGCCAAGCACCTAAACAGAAATCACAGGTATAAGATTTACCATCCATCTCAAGAAGGTATTTCTCCATCCTTAGAATGATATTTCCCATATTTATTTATCACTATTATTTTGTGTGTGGTGACTTTTAAAAGAACAAAAAAGAGCCTTCTCCAGGAGTATGCTTTTTAAAAGCAACTTAAAAAAAAGAATATCGAAATGGGTTTCTTCCTCTCCTTCTAGATGTAAAGTGCCAGTCTGAAAGGTTACTTTAAACTGCTTGCCTTTAACTTCCTAGGCAGAACTGTACTGGGAAGGATGTTTTCATACCCCCTGATGAAAAGCGAGGTTGGGGGGACCACAAAATATGTTTCATAAAGACAAAGAAGTTACAGTTGTAAAATTTCTCTCTCAAGTAAACCTCAAAAGAACAAGAGTCCCTTCCTCGTCATAATTCCAGCAATTCTCCAGAATTCCAGAGGGTTCAAGATAAAACAGCAGACAAGCTGTTAACACACAGAGAAGTTCTCTTCCTGAATGCCAAGTTCACAGTTAGAAAGAGACAAACTTCAGACTAAAAAAAAGTGCAAGGTAGCATCAATTATAGCAAAGAACATCAAGAAAATGGAAAAAGCCCTCCAAAAATGGGTTTAAGAGTCTATTTCCCCACAGAGATGGCCACTCAAAATGACAGCTAAGCAGCTTGATCCCCGATAGGAACACAAGGGACAGGTGTACTCAGCACATCCAGGCTCAACAAAAGATTTGGGGTAAGTGTTTTTGTTCCGTTAATACATTTTTTAAGTTAGCTGTGGAGGCAAGGCTGGAGGCTACTAGTTGCATTATCTACTACAATGCAAGCTGAAAATATATGAATTTTGTCTCGCTCCAGGCAGGGGTTGAGAGAACCACCTTTGTGATTCTTCCTACTACTGGGCCGAAAAAGCAGGGGATAAAAATGCAGGAGATAATGCCAGGCAAGCAGAACATAGCAGCCATCCCTATATCCTAACACACAAAACAAATAAAAGAATTTGCTGAGGTCAGGGCTGGCCTGAGGACATTCCTAATGGAGTGCTGGAACAAGACAGGACTAGGCAGAAACAAATTTTCTGAGAAGGAAGGAGTGAGACAAAAAGAGGAGAAACTGGAAATCTGTCACAAAGATTCACCCTAAACCCACACACAATTACAGCTTCATGGCAGTCAAGCACTGAGCAATCTGAATTAATGAATATCAGCAGATTTGAGAGCAAGATTTTAAATGTTTCATTGGAACATACAGCAACATAAATATAAGAAGGAAGAGACTCTTCAAATGATACCTTAACAGGAATTAAAACTGAGAAGTCTCGCAATAAAATGTTAGAGGTACATGATTGGAAAGGCATATGCCTTACAGATGCCGTGGAATTATGCCACATAAAATTAAAAAAAATAAAAGCTCTCAAAACAGTTCATGTTAATATTCATTTTAACAAAGGAAATCACCATTTTTCCAGAGAAAAATTCTAAACTGCTCCATGGAAATCCCATTTGTATAATACAAATAATCTAGATGTTATATTTATTATTCTTGTATGCCAGCTCTCCATAACATGCCACTGGAAATTCCTCAAAGTACCAGCTCCCCAGAAAGTGACATATTTGCAAGATGAATTCAAGGCTTGTGCAGAACAGTAAAAGCAAAAAGCTCTATTATTATTTTGGAAATAATTTGATTTTTAGTCAAGACCTAATGACATCTACCCAAGAATGCTTTTAGCCAGATTCTTCAATTTTCTGTATTTTGCTGACAGGTATGAGTGAGAGCAAAGTAGGTGTAAAATGCTATAATTCTTACTAAGCATTAACCAAGAAGCCTGGTCTTCAGACTGCAAAGAACATTTTAAGAGATCAGGGACTCAGCATAAAACTCAAAACTGATCAGAACCTACTTCAGATGATTTTACAAGGTGCTATAACATTTTAATAAGTCTTAACAATTTTAATACTTTCCAAGAATTAGTACATTTAACTAATAAAATGGGAGGGTAATTACCCCCAAGTGAAAGAAGTTGAGAACAGATAGAGGACTTTTAATTGTAATGTTGAACTCTGCTAAAAAAGATGCCCAATTTTAAATAAACAAACAAAAGATGTCCTTTCCTTAGATTCTAACCCATAGGTTTTCAACCTTTTTAGACTTGAGGCATCTCTCAGACAATGTCACCTCTATTTTCACTCATTTTTGACCATACAAAAATAATAGAGCAATTCATTTATTATAAAGATCACAACAAGTCAGAATGTTTTGGACACTATGGATTCCTACTTGAAATCTCTAGGTTTATCTTTTGAATCATGTTTTATCCCTAATAATGCCAACATTGTGCAGCACCCTGTGGCACCATTGATGCAACCTCAAGGCACCCTAGAGGCCCATGAAACCCTGGTTGAGAATCACTGTTCTAGATCTATCCGTGATACATAGAAGTATCTGTACAAAATGGTACAGTGAAATCAGAAAAGAAAGAAAAACTGGAATTAATATGACAATCTATTTTTTTTTCAAATTACACCTTTTCCCTGGCTAAGAACAAAAAAAAAGTTCTCCAGTAAAAGAGCTACTTCATTAATCAGCTGTTTTCATCCAGGTAGGCTTCAAGTATATTATATCATCATGTATACAGTTCCAGAACACCTGAAAACACAATACATGTCATTTAGCAAACAAAGAAGAGTCCACTAGTGAAAGATTTGGTTGGAACACAGGAGAGACTAAATCTAATTCCCCCGGCAAACCAGCACAGGCAGTCTTCAATAGAGCTCTACAGCTGTAAAGTACAATCGGAGAAGAAAATCATGTCTTGGGCCCCAGACCTTATAAATGCTTAATTTTTGTAGCCTTTCTGCCTTCACTGTCTGAGCTTGTATCTCACAGTCATACTCATTTTGATCTTTGATCTATACCATAAAGCATGTTTCTGGAGATAGATAATACCTAGGGTTGGACTAGATGACCTAATGAGGTCCCTTCCACCCCTATTTTCCACCCACCAACATTTTGTTGTTCATAGATTTCAGACACTAGGGCTGGAATGGACCTTGTAAGATCATCAGATCCAGCCCCGTGTCCAAAGGCCAGGAAGTCAGCTGAGGTCAGATGACCCCAAAAGATAAGCATCCAAACACTTCTTGAACATGCCTAGAGTAGATGTTTGCACCATTTCTGGGAAGGCTTCTATTCCAGACTCTTGTTGTTAAGCCCTAGGGCACCAATTCTCAACCAGGATGCCAGAGCAGGAGGAGATAAGCAGATAATGCCCCTGGCAATCCCGCTGGCCCAGCCCTTGTGTAAGAGGGCATGCAATTTGCTCAACTTAAAAAATGATTGAGAACCACTGGGCTAAGGATTAGGCATTTACTTGCTTTTACTCAAGGACTCAGTCTTCTGTGATGTTTCACTTTGCAAGAGAGACCGATGTGACCTCACAAGCATGAAAGTGCCATACTGGGTCAGGCCAATAATTCCTCTAGCCCCGTATTCTCATTATAGGCTTGTTGCCTCGGTAGGCCCCATGGAGCTCCCTGCCCTACCATCTCAGCAGGCTGGGGGATACCAAACTGGTCTGTCTCCAAACAGCCCACTGCTGCCACGTCTACATGCTTGTGCTCCACATACTCCATTTCATCCTCCCATCCCACACAGACACCAAGTGGCAGGACACCCTTCTGCAAGGATGGGAGTGAGGATTCCCAGTGGACAAATCTGTACTCTTAAGACCAGGGACTTAATTAGTGGCTCCTGTACGAAGCCATAGCTATGGGCACACATCTGGTACACTTTGACAGATGCCCACAATACCTGCCCCTTTTGCCAAGGGACGGAAACCCTGGCGCACACTTACCTTGAGTGTGCCAGGTTGCAGCCCCTCTTCCACCTGCTGAGGTTCTGCCTCCACCTTTCCCTGCCCCTTTTTTGATTGTGCACTCCCCATCTGTGGTCCCACCAATCCCAGGACCTCCCAGTTAACATCCTCCTGGCTCCAGACATATGGACATCTACCATGCCAAGGATGCTCTAACCAGAAGAAACCCAGGTGAGCATGGGGCCATCTTCCCCACTCCCAGGCTCAGAGTTTCCTGGTCAGCATCCACCCGCTAGGGCAACAAATGCAGTGCCACAAGGCTACTCTCTGTTGTGCAGAGTAAGTAAAGGGGGCTTTCTCTTGGTAGTGTTAACCTGTCACTTGCTCATTGCCGCAGGGCGCCATCCTTCTCCTGCTCTGGGGGAGCCTTTATTTCCAACTGGACTAAGGCATGTCGGCAGGCACTGTGCCTCACCAGTGTTGCCAGGTCTTCAATCCGAAATGATCGTACTGGACGCTCAAAATTCTTGTATTGGCTGAAAAACTATCCCACGCTGAAAAATTATGCAAATGCCCATGCAAGTAAGCTTTAATCACTTTACATGGCTCACTATAGGCCGTCAGTAAGCAAGAACTGGGTCAAAGCTGAAGGACCGCTTTATTTAAAGCCCAGCGGTCATAAAAAAAAAGTGCCCATGGCAAGACCAAAAGTCGGTTCAGCGCCTCTGACAGTGATTCGGGCTTTGCATATGCCGCCTCAATAGATTTGGGACACTTTCACCACGTTTACTACTATTGATGGTGCATCATATCAGGCCTGAAGCTATGATACAAATACGACAGTGCCCCCCACGTACCCGCAACACTGCACCTCCCCCCATCCAGGTCATTATTTAGAGCGGGCGAGACCACCCCGCAAGGCGGGGGGGAGTAATTTACTGTGCTCGACCCCGGCGGTTGGAAGCGGCCACTAGTCACGTGCCCGGCCCCCACAACTGCCTCTGGGGGAACAGCCCCTCCCCAGCGGGTCCTACCCGTTGATTGAGGGCTGCTTCTCCCCGTTCATCCTGCCTCAGCTCCAGCCACGCTCCGCGCTTTGGCGCCAAAACCGTGGCTGGACAGGAGGGGGCGGAGCCAAAGGGGAAAGGGGCTGGCCTGCATGCCGCGCGGCTGATGGCGTCAGCTGGCCGCGCGTTGCCCTTTAAGAGGGAGGGCGGGGGTCTGGGGAAGAGAGGTGCCTGCGCAGTCATCTCTCCCCCGGACTTCACCTCCCAGAATGCCGTGTCAGCTGGGCCCCGCAGACCTGGAGCCTGGCGGCAAGGGATGCTGGGAGCTGTAGTCCCCATCGTCTGAGGGTCACTGTGAGTTGAGCGCCCCTTGTTGACTGGCGGGGGCAATAACCCTTTAGGTGCAGTACGAGCTGTGCGTTCTCCGCCGGGAAAAAGCTGGCCCTTGGCCTGAGCAGTGATGTCAAGTGTGGGGCCTAAGGGCCAGGTCCTATGCAGGCAGGAAATGCGGGGAGCATGAGCAAAACAGCTGCCTGTTGGACAAAGGGTACCTCTGACCCCAAAAGTTTGATTACCAAGCGATTAAAACACTTTCAGGGCCAAATTCTGATCTGTAGTGCACACAAGTAGCAATAGGGTGGAGAGTGCAGATGTGAGGGCAGGATTTGGATAATCATTCATGATTTCAGGGGACTGAGTACATGTTTAACAAATGTTCAGATGACACCAGTTGGGTGGAGTTGTGTGCATCTCAGAGGATAGGATTAGAGTTCAAAATAACCTTGACAAACTGAAAAATCGGTCCAGAATTAATCAAAGGAAATGCAATAAGGACCAGTGCAAAGTGTCTTACATTTAGGACAGGATAATCACATGCACACATACATGTTGGCTGTGTATGCTTCACTACTGCAGACAACGGACATGGGGGTTAATAGACTATAAGATGAATATGAGTTGTCTGTCTACTTTTGTTGCAAAAAAGGCCACTAATAACATACTGGGTTGTATAAACAGAAGTGTCTCTGGCAAATCATAGGAAGTGATATTTCCACGCCATTCAGCACTTGGTAAGGACTCACCTGGAGTTCCGTGTCCTGTTTGAAGCCATGGACAAATTAGAAAGGATCCAGGGCAGAGCAACAAAAATTATTAGAAAGGAAGCATTGGGGATTGGATGGAAAAAGGGGGAGATGAGGCAAAAAGAAAGAAGACGGTGGAGACTAAGGAGAGAGAGAACCAACCCCAGAGCTTAGAGGAATGCTCCGGTCTCCTCACATACCTGGTGAGAACCAGCAAAGAGGCTGCTCTGTCAGTGAGAGCCATTGCAGGAAAGGAGGAGACTGCTCTGCCGGTGAGTCCAGCCCCCGGGGGGGGGGGCGTGAATGTAACCACAGCAGGAACCTGGAGGAGAATAAAGAAATAGACAAGATTACACCCGAAGAGGGGGTGAGCCTGTCCTGACCCCGAAGATAAGGACGGGATTAGAATTAAGAAGCAGTTGTCTTGGGACCCATGCAGGGAAGAACAGGGCAGGCAGCCAACCTAAGAGGAGGACCCCAGCAAGAGGTCTATAAGACTGAGACTGGATCCTCAGCATTAGAGGCGAGCAACAACACACCTGGAACATCTGGTGTGGTTAGGGCAGGGGATGGGGATGGTGGAGCCCTACGACAAAAAGTCGGTATCTTGATCCTATAATCAACCCTTTTATCTCCCAAGAGTGTTTTGGCACCTCTCTCTCATGAAAGGCATAGCAAGAAATTTTCTGAAGGACAAACTACTACAATCCCAGAAGAAAGACGACTCAGCTCCAGGCGACGTGCCACTGACCTCTTACATTGTAGACTCTCCATCCTTCAAAGTTTTAAAAAGAAAGTTAGACAAACATTTTTCTGGGATGGCTTAGACCAGCAGTTCTCAACCAGGGTACAATGTACTGGTTTTCAACAAGCATAAGATGAAAGGAGGAAAAGAATCAAAATGTTTGTGGATCTCACTGAAGTATCAATCTATTAAGAAAGCTTTTGATAACAATACTAGAGAAATTTGATTACTGTATTTTCCAAAGTAATTGGTCATTTATTATTCCTGAAGTACCAGGTTTTATATAAAAATTTAAAGACTATCACTGAATAGTCTGTTCAGTTATTTTATAATATATGCTTATTTGTTTGCTTTCTCAAAATGATATTTTTTGCAAATGGGAGGTTAGATTATTCTGCATGTGGCTTTTGGTTGAATTGTATATATTATTCACTGGGTGGAAGACACAGTGGATGTGGAAAGAGGGAATTGTTTATGAAGGCTCGTAATCATTGTCTGTTTTAAATTCTGAAACGTTGACAGGTGCAAGAAGGAACACTGTCAGGTTTTGCCTTTAAAACGAAAAACTTACTAAAACAAGACAAATTTTATAACTTTACTGAAATCTACTCTTTCTTTAGGGCACAGAAGAGAAACATATAATATTAATATTTTTATGGTCTGTCCTCAAAACTATAAACATTATGAATAAGAAAAAAAAGTAGGGAAAAAGGAAACTAATTTGGAATGAGTAACTGTAACACTATTAATTTTGTTTCATGCTTGGGAAAGGCACATAAATACAAATACCAAAAAAAACCTTTGCTTAACTGAATTATGTTGCATTCTCTAGGGAATAAGATTTATTAAATGAATGTTCTTTAACTTTCTTCATGTCCAAACATAATCAGGTGTTTCATTTCACCTTCAGGTTTCTGCTTGCCCTGCAGACAGTTCTTTCATTATATTTCTTTTCCTTTCTAAATGTTGTTGTTTTTAATTAATCAACTATAACTTTTCTGGAACATGGCTGTCCATTTAAAATTAATAGTCTGCAGACCTTTCCCTCAGGTATTCAGACATTAAAGCTAGTCCCTTGAAGTAGGCCCTGCTGCTGCATTGTTTGAATTTCTATTTTACAAATAAATAGATATATGTATGGAATTAAACATTTGTCTCCTTTGTAGGTTAGTAATTGTTCCCAATAGGCTGCTGATTCAATAGTCTAAATGAAAGCATTTTTAAGTAATGAGATTTTGATGCTGTTAGTGTCCATTTCTGCTGCCAGTGAAGTAATGAGACTGATCATTGACTTCCATGAGAAGTCATATTTACGGCAGGAAGTTCGTTAGTTTTTGCATGGTGCAGGAGAGAACCAGTTTTTACTCTCATTTTGGATCCTATGATTGTGTGGAACAAGTGCTGCTAGCCATGTCAATATAGATAACTCAACTGTGGTGAGCTGGCCTGACAAAGAGAGGAGATCATAATGGATGTCAATGAACTTCACACAGACTGTTATGTCAAAACAGTGTCGAAATGAAATGGCCGTCAAAAGTTCGCACAGCCCTAATACATATCCAGGTTGTAGCCATATTGATCTAGTGTCAAAAGCAATCAGGACTCATGGTAGAGGTGATATCTTTTATTAAACCAACTAGATTTTTGCAATTAAAGAATTTTTTTGGTAAAAATCTAGTTGGACTAATAAAAGATATCACCTCTACCACGAGTCCTGATTCCATAACATGATAGCGGATTGAAATACTAGTGAATATACAGAGAGAGAGTGACTGCAGCAGTTTTTTTGTTCAAGTAAATAAGATTCCCTCATGAAGACATATAGCAGCATCACTGTGTTTAATGGGAGGAAAAGCATATAGTTTGCAGTGCAGCCTGCTCATCCCAGTAAAGCTAGGAAGCAAAAACTTTGAAGAATTAAGTGAAAACTGTCTAAGAATATCTGGCACCCTAACCATTGATTACTGCAGAAGGATTCAGGTTTTGTAAGGGAAATTAACTTTAAGATGAAACTATTTCCTTTTTTGCGACAGTTACAGAAATTGTCAAAACATTGCAGTTGTAAGGATGGACTTAATAAGGCCCCCAGAGACAGATTTGTGTGTGGGCTACTTAATGAAAACATACAAAGGAAGCTCTGAACAGAGGAAGATTGTACCTTTCTAATGTGCTGTTGAGATTCTTGAACTCTTGTAATACTACAACAGATCTGAACTGTGGAAGAGAACACAGTGGAACCATTATTCAATAGCCAGGCTGAACTACACATTAACCTAAAACCTACCTGTACTTCCTCTCCACCACCCTTAATTTTTAGATAACAATTTGTTCTGAATTCCTTATAGAGTCACATTAAGGCTTTGATAGTTAGGATGTGCTAAGGAGGAGACCATATACAAAGAACTTTTTCTGTTGGGATGCTTAATTGACTACAAGGGCACAGACAGAAGTGACAATTTTCGCCCAATTTGGCCACAGAAAGTGGTCTATAGCCATGGCGTTCTATAGCCATGACACAAGCGCACAGCTGCAGACAGCTTAAAAAATGGCCAATTGGTCAAAAATCTGAACCCGGAGATGTTTCAACACATAGCACTTCTGTAAGTTCTCTCTGTGCTGCCTTCCAGCCTGTTGCTGTTTTCAGAATGGGAGGGGGAAAAGTGAGTGGAGGGTTCTCAGTCTGGGGGTTTTTCTAGTCCCCACTGGAGAGTAGGGTAGGTGTATTGGAGATCCCTCCCCCCCTCAAGGTAAGGAGACTCCAGTTTACCCACCACACCCTCCAGTGCTGTCTGGGAAACTCCTAGAATGAGCTCCCTCTGCTCCCTTTCCTGCTTCCCATTCTGAAAACAGACAGGCTGGGATGGAGGAAGGGCTGTTGCTATGGGAAACCAGCTGCAGGTCCCAGCCAGCTGCTAGATTCCCCGCCCTTCTAGAACCAATAGTGAACTTCTGTTTGGTCTAGGAGATCATTATAATTCAGAATGCTTCCTGTGAAGCAATCTGAGTTACAACAGGGAGATGCACTTCTGTCTGCACCCTAACTGCTCAGAGAATAAGCTGAAAGTGATTGCTTTTTTCTGTGTTTTAACCTTGCATGCCAATAAAGCTCCACTGAGTAATTCTCTTCCTAGGGTGGGTGTAGCAGATCCCACAGCCCAATGTGCTTCCCATAGTTACTCTGGAGGCTGCCTGCCTTACAAAGGCAGAAAATTTCCAAGCTCTACTGGCAGTATGTATCCTCCTTCTCTATTAAGTATAGTTCACCCTATACTCTAGAAACACAGTTGAACCCTTCACCCTAACTGGGGACATTCAAGTCTTATTTGTAATGTCATGGAATTGGGTATTTTAAGTCACCTCTAAAGCATGCATGCACTCTGAAAAATGACTCTCAAGGACCTACATCACTCCCCTCTTTTTCTGCCTTTATGTCTGATATTTAAACATTTTCATCGTTCTTCTTTTGTTCCAGAGAAGGAGTGAAGAAGACTGAAGTATTTCAGAAAACCTTTTATATGAAGTGGGAGGTTAGATATTCCTGCTGAGTTTTCTTTTCTTATTTCATAAATAAGAGCTTTGAGCACAGCTTATTGGAAGCACATTTGTGTAGATGTCAATAAGTAATATTACATTTAGCCACTTAATCTAGTGAGTCAATTACAAACAATTGAGATGTTCTTCTTATAGAGAAGCCAACTAACTCCAAAAGAGACTTATGCTTAAATATTTAACCATCTGGCATCCTTTCATCAATTACTCAAGTTAAATATCAGGACAGAGAAATCAGAGGCATATGACTAACTTCTTATTGTACTGGCAATAGATTAGCTTTGATCATTTATTTCTTGTAACTTCTTTTGGCAAAACCAGCATTTCCAAACTGAGGTTCCTAAATTTTATGGGGAACTCTAAATCCCAGTTTAGATACATAAATATGGTGCAAACATTGAACACCCAGAGATCCTGTTGTAATTAGTAAGAGGTGTGTCTGATCAGAATTTGTCAAGTCCGATCATCATTTTAGTATCTCAATATGCTTTTTTGGTGCCTAATCAAAACCAGAATTCTTCCTTGTTATCCAGCTTACATACATTGCTGTCTTGCCCTTGCAGAACATTTCTTCCTTGAAGAGTTTAAGTCAAGACAGTGGTTTTAAGGCAATGATTCTCAACCAAGGTGATGTGGCATCCTGGGTGCCATGAGATGTGTTTCAGGGTGCTGGGCAACATTAGAACTGTAGCAGGCTTACCTTTCAGAGCTTGGGTTGAGTCCAAGGCTTGAGATCTTGCTGTTTTGACTGGTGGAGCCCATCCACTAATCAGGAGGCAGCAAGAGAAATAAAGTCACACTCCTTTCCTGAGGGGAGGGGAGGAGGAGCTCCCCCAGACTGAATTAAAGACTGCATACTGTCAGGTCTAGAAGACTTCAGGGGCGGAGCCCTGAATCGTATAAAATTAGTTGCATGCCCAGCACAAGGGAGGTGTGTTGGGGACAGAGAAGAGAGAAGAGCAGGGCTTGGAAAAGCCGAGGAGAGCTGCTCAGCAGACCAAAGCAAAAGCCCAGGAAGAGCCCCTGAAGACTTCTATCAGCGGGGAGTGGCAGATGGCTCCACTGGTTAGGCTCTTGGTGCATAGCACAGCATCCAGACCCTGGGAGCTGCGTGAGGCGGCTCAGGTCCGCAACCTCTGGCTTGCAACCAGAGACACAGTGCACAGGCTGGTGCACAGAGCAGGATCTTTGGAGGCCCTTGAGCGGCTCAAGTCCACAACCCGCAGCACAAGGCTGGGAGCTTAGTGCAGGAGACTCTGCACAAAGGGTGTGAAACCCTGGGAGCTGCTCGAGGTGGCTCGGGACAGCAGGTCAGCACAGACAATACTACCCAAATGGTCCAGGACCAGACCAAGCCCCAGTGCTGCACAAGGCTGTCCAGGCCTCCAACCCTAGCACAAGGTGAAGCACCTACTACATGCAGCAGTGCATGTGGCCCTTAGCCAGGCTAGTGGCAGCAGAGTCAAGTGGCAGGAAAGCCTGGCAGGGAACAGAGCTCGACCTGGAGAATAAGAAGCAACCCTTTGGGACTGTGGAGTAGTAAGTTACCCTGGAAAGAGGGTCCCAACAGGGGAGGGACACCCCCAGGGCTGTGAAGGGGCACCACATGGGCTGCTCCTGGGTGATAGAGGGGGGAGCTTAGAAGTCTTTGGGGTCTCCCTCTCTCCCTCTCCTTTACTTCCCCCCGACTCCTTTCCTGTAGTGGTACCTTAGGAGTGGGGCCCCTGCCCTGGAGGGGACCCAGGTAGTCTGAGGATCACTGGTTATATTTGTACACTGTGCCTTATAGTTTATGTGAATTAGTTGAAGCAATTGTTTGTCTATTAATAGAGTTATAAGGTTGCCTGATAAATATCCTTTGTTTTGGGTTATTCTATTGTTCATCTGTATTTTTAAATAATAATTCGGGGGGGGGTGTATATGTGTGTGTGTATGTGTATATGTATATATACATATATATATATGGTATACCATATACATATACACATATATATATATGGTATACGGTTTATTGTTCTGTAAAATTGTACAAATTTATATATAATTTGTGTCCTTGCCCTTCAATGGTTTTATTGAAATAATAAATTGTACATAGTTAAGTAATTGATTGACTGGGCCTCACTCTACAGGGGACGGAGTTGGTTGCTGGGCTGTTGTGTCCCTCCGCAACACACTCTCCTGCCAGTAATTCCTCCATTTGGAGAGGGGAGTACAAACCCATGTACACCCAGGCTACAGTACTTTTATGTGTGCAAAAACCAATTCACAAGATAAAGCTAGAGATTTCAAATAGGAATCCATAGCGTCCAAAATATTCTGACCTTTTATTGTCTTTCTGAGTTCTTTGCAATAGAAGAATTTAGTTATTATTCGTCCATAGTCAACAAATGTTGATTAGAGAAAGTTAAACAGATATTTTTTAAACAGTATTTGCATCCCTAGCAGATACAGGTTTGAAGAAGCACATCTGGCAGAACTATCAGCCAGAATTATTAAATTTATTTCAGAAGTATTAAATTTCTGATTGGCAAAAGAGGTTCTGTTTCTGAGGTATGAAACTACTTAGAGAGTCTTCACTGATAAAAGAGAGGTAAGGCTGGAAAAAAAATTATGAGGAAAATAACAGTTAAGCTAAGTCAAAAGACACTGTATAGACATTCAAGTAATCAAGAATTCCCCTACGTTTGTTTTCCTGGTAGAAAAAACTTACCCAGAGTTGCATATGCAGACATTCAAATGTTGAGGCCCTGCAGAGTACAGAGCTTGCACTGTGTAGCTGGAAGGGTAGCAGAGGAGGAGAGGGGAGACTTTTGCACATATCTCAATGTGCTCTGCAGACTCCCTTAATCTGCCTGGCAATGGATGGCAACAGTGCATAGGGCAGTATTATTTGTCTGGCCCAGACTATCTCCAGCACAATGTATAGATTGTCAAGGGTGCGTGTTCTGCTCTCTGTTGGAGCGGGAGACTCTGGTTAGTGACATAGTCTGTCTGCATGGGCAGGTGGGGAAAGGGATGCTGAAGGACTTTGTTTTTATCTGACAGAAACCACAGCATGTATAGACATTTGCTGTCTCAGGATAAACTCTCCTGGGAGTGATTTAACCCTGGCTTTTCCCAAGTTATTTTTCTCCCAAAGTGGCCATTTTTACCTTGAGAGAAAAAGCCTGAACATCTGTACACTTATGGTTTCTCCTGGGAGAGCAGAGACTCTTCCAGAAGAAACTGAATGTCTGTGCAAGAACACAAAGGATGTTTCCATCATGGATCTTGTGTTTCAATGGTAGGTGAAGAAATTCCATATTACTGCAAGATAAACTGAAGAATTAATGGAGATGGCAACATTTGTCTTTGGAGAGTTTGGGTTTGTTTTTTTTTTAAAGAAAATATACTAGTACAGTAAAAAAAATAGGCCTCAAATCTAAAAGCTGGGTCTTAAAAACCTCCAAAGATACTACACAACCTTTCTGGGTAACCTGTTCCAGTGTTTTAATACCCTCCTAGTGAGAAAGATTTACCTAATATCTCACCTAAAATTCCCTTGCTGCAACTTGAGACCATTGCTCCTTGTTCTGTCATCTGCCATCATTGAGAACAGTCTAGCTCCATCCCCTTTGGAACCACTATTCAGGTAGCTGAAGCCTGCTATTAAATAGCGCCTCCTCCCCACTCCCCCTGCCCAGTCTTGTCTTCTCCAGACTAAATAAGCTCAGTTCCCTCATCTCCTCATAAGTCATGAGCCAGCCCCCTCTCCATTTCTGTTGTTCTCCTCTGGACTCTTTCTGATTTGTCTATATCCTTTCTGTAGCAAGGGCCCCAAACTAGACACAGTAGTCCAGATGTGGCCTCACCACTGCTGAATAGAGGGGAGAATCACCTCCCTTGATATGCTGGCAAAACTGCTGCTCATGCAACCCAGTATGCCATTAGCTTTCTTCACAACAAGGAAACACTGCTGACTCATATTCAGCTTATTGTCCACTATAATCCCCAGATCCTTTTTCTGCAGAGCTGCTGCTTAGCCAGTTGGTCTCCAGCCTGTACCTGTATGTGGGATTGTTCTGCCCTAAATGAAGGACTTTGCACTTCTCCTTATTGAACATCATGCGGTTTCTTTTGATCCAATCCTTTAATTTGTGTAGATCGCTCTGAATCTCAGCCATACCTTCCAGTGTATCTAAAGTCAAGGTATATCATGTCCACCATTCCCTCTCTATCCCCAGAGCCAGCCATCTCATAACAGAAGGCAATCAGGTTTGTCAGGTGTGACTTGCCTTTGGTGAATCTACGCTGACTGTTCCTAATCATCTTCTTCTCCAAGTTCTTAAAAAATGGATTCCTTGAGGACCTACTCCATGATTTCACTCCACGGACTGAGGTGAGGCTGACTGGTCTGTAGTTCCCCAGATCCTCCTCCTTCCTTTTCTTAAAGATAGGCACTATATTTGCCCTCTTCCAATCATCCACAATCTCTCCTGACCACAACAAATTTGCAAAAATAATGGCCAATGGCTCTGTAATCACATCAGCCAGCTTCCTCAGCCCTTGGGTGCATTGCATCTGGCCCCATAGACTTGTATATACCCAGCTTTTCTAAATTGTCCCTAACCTGTTCTTTTGCCACTGTTGGCTGCTCATCTTCACAAACTGTGCTGCTAGGTGCAGTAGTCTGGGAGCTGACTACTTTTATGGTTAAACTGTAATAAAAATAGAAAGCCTTTCAATGCAAGTATCTTTTAAATGGACTTCAGGAGTTTTTAAAATGGATTTAAGAACTGTTCTTCTTTATTAAGGCTTTTAGCCCTTGGAAAACATCTTCAAGATTCTGAACAATGGTTCAGATGAACTGCAGTATGAGAACCTGAAATTATCTAGTGCACTGGAATCAATATCAAGCAATATTTTCTGTCTGGAAGAAATTCAGTCTGACAGAAAAGAGTAAGAGCAATGTAAGGAAACCAAGACCCTGGCTAAAAAGCTGAATATTGAAATTCCCTGTAAAGCAGCACAAATTAGTTGATGTCAGCAGAGCAAGAAAACTGTAGTGACAGAATAAAATGTTATGTAGATTCCAGAATACTTTATAACCACCACTGTAGGTCACTAAGCTTCACAAGCTATATCCATCAACTTTGATAGCATTGTATGTATACTAACTATAGAAGCTAGAAGGTTTAGTACTATAACACACTAGCAATTTACATTGAGACACTTGGGTTCAAATTTGGATTACGACACAACAAATGTTGGTCTAGGCCTGCTCTCTAGTGGACAACTGCACATACTCAAAGCTATACAATGGCTGCTGGGGAAATCTGCAGTTTCTGAGCAATACTCCTGAGAGAGAAAATTCCAAGAATTCGATGCATTGGCCAAGCTGCTGGGGAAATCTGCACTTTCTGAGCAATACTCCTAAAAATGAAAACAGGAGTAGAGGCCTGGGTTTTCTATGTTCTATAAAACCTTAATGACAGGGACTGAAGGAATTTTCTCCCCATAAATGCTACGTTTAATCTAATCTCAAAAAGGATTTAATAGAATTTAAGAGTCCAAAGAAAGGCAACATAGATGTTTAGAGGCTGTCTTATAATAGGAATAGTCTTAAAATTATCAGGACTATTTAAGAAGGAGATTAATAGAACATGACATACTAGGGATATATGAAATAATGAATGATATTGCAAAGGTAAATTAGTTACTCCTTTTTTTCCAGAATACAAGGACAGAGACACCAACTTAAATTAAAAGGTGAAAATGTAATCCTGATTAAAAAGTCTTTCCACAATGCCTAATGAAACTCATTCTTTAAAGATATAACTGAGGCAAAGAACTTAGTAGGACTGAAAAAGGTTTATCAACAAAAAATATTAGTTTGATAATATCTTTTTATTGGATCAACTATATAGCTGGTAAAGTTATATAAGCTTTCAGGCACAAAATGCTCTTCTTCGGGTCTGGAAAAGAAGCAGATACAATAATACTCAAAAAGGGTTAGGTAATTATATGAATAAAAAGTATGCTAAGAATTAAATGAAATAGGATTATAATGTATACAGATTACAATCCCTCATTGTTAGGATATAAGGCAAACACTCACTGCATAGGGTTAGAAAGGGTGTGAGAGGCAAGGATTCTTTTTGGGGTGATATCTTTTATTGGACCAACTGCATGGTTGGAATAAAATTAGACAAATTTTGAATGCAAGACATGTTTCATCAGAATTTAGAAAGAAACTTTCCTCACCAAAATTCTATCACATGTTTGGCTAATAGTTGTTTTAGACCAGGCTGGGCATCCCTAGGGACAGGTAGGTTTTATATACTGGAGGAATCACACATTTTAATCTTTTTATAGTATTTTCTAGTACCCAAGTTAAATATTTGGCTAAGAACTTTGTGACCTAATTTCAATTTTTTAAAGCATTCTTGATTAAAGTAATATACAAACTGCAGTAGCAAGGCACAGCTTTATTGACTCAAGTCTTGTTAAATATTTGTAATGATTTTAAATAGACTATCAATGATCATTAACTTGTAATCTACCATTCACACATCAACACCCATTATTTGTAACACAGGCACTCTAGTACACACACTGACAGCTAAATCAACATTCACATCGTGTCATCTAATTAACTTGTTCACAATAATATTCAGACATGTATCTGCATTTTAAATTCAAGAAAATATGTCTTTCCCAGTGTAATTTAACTCATGGAATATATAATGTCTTTGGAATTTGTATGATGCTAGTTACAGGGATTGAACAAAGTCTAAATAAAAAGACTGGTTCATCTAAAGTAACTAGTTTACATTCTGTTAATTGGGAAATTATTAATCACCATTTTCCACAGGTGAATATTTTTTCCTTTATACTTTTGCAGAGCCTGCAACTGGAAAATAGTATTAGAGGGAGGACTTTCAAACACTAACTTTCAACTTTTAAAACTATGCTCAGTTCTCTCTGTGTTCATTCCATTATTTATTATACACTTTCTTTCCCCCCTGTTTTCCAGGATGTTTTCTCAGTGTTGAGATCCCCGGTAATTTTATTATGAATCTTTGGATAGTTGATGTTTTTACTTAAAACCTGAACTTCTGGAGACAAATGTTTACATGAAAACCTTAGCTATCATTTAGAAAAAGTATTCAAATTCCTATTACTCATAGTTGTAGAAAAAACACATCACATAAGCTCCATACGTACTAAAAGTTAAAAAAAAAATCAAAAGTAATCCCAAATAAATGTAACCCTCAACGTATTTTAATTTTTTGAATCTCATGACTTTTGTGGGGCTGATCCATTTTTTACCACTTCAGAATGACGATACTGCTTCTAAGAGTGAAATATTTAATCTAAAATCTATATTTATGGAAAAGACTGACATTTGTGATTTCTTCACATAGAAAAGATGTAATTATAAATGTTAACTAGCGGCTAATTTTAGCAAGTATGAAGCAGAGGGATGAGTCAGGTAAGACTCATATAACTTCAAAAGAATTTAAATTATGCATTTAAATTCAGACCTGTGGCACAACCTGAGATAATTAGTAGGAAAGTATGAGCTTTTGCAGTCGATAATAGATACTGCATAGAGTTTGTCAATTTTCTGAGCTGACAAATGAAAGATGATATCCACTGAAATGAGTTACAGATTATATGAGAACTACTATGGCTCATGTGAGCTCATGTTTATATTCTCAAAGCCTGCAGCTACAAAGAATATTAATAAAGCTATTTATGTTTTCAGTAGTTGTAGTATAACAGGTATCCAGTAACACAAAGAAGCTTTTTGATAGAAGTAATATTTTGCTTCCAACTGGCACCAAGCACAGGTCTTTAAAATAGCATCTCTATTTGTCTGATAATCCTATAGCAGTAGTATTAAGAATAATCTGTCTGAGGTACCAACTACTTGAGAAGAATTCTCCTGACTGTGGACTGGCAGCTACTACTTTATTATAGAAAAAACCATAAAGTATAGCTGGAAGAGATGGACTGCTGCATCTACAAATGAATGGTGTTGAAGGAATGAGATACAATATATTGAACGGTAAAGCAGTGAATTTTGCTTCCACTATCTTTGCAGTGCAAGTAGCAGACATATAAACCAAACTCAATAGTTATGTTACACAAAGAGCTGGGTTTGGGTCTATGATCCTGTACAAGAGCCATGGACCCCCTACGTTGTGCGAAGCAGAACTAGCAAGCTAGAAGAACTGACTGGATTCACTATAATTATGGCGGGGGGGCCAACCTTTTTGTCAGCTGTGCCACAAATTAGCCCTGCACCCTCCCCAAATGCAACTCTGATTCCCTTCCTATGCTCAATCTGATGCTCTGCTATCTGTTCTTTGCCCTGCGATACCTGTCTGGTCTGCTGCTCTGCTTTTTGTTCCCTGCCCTGTCTGTCACTGAGCTGCCTAGCCCTTCTCTGGTCTGCCATGTGCCAAACACAGAAGCTTCCCATGCCACTTATGGCGTGTATGCTGCAGATTGGTCTTCCCTGCACTACAACATAGATGCCACTGAACCACCACTGATGGCAAGAGCTACTGAAGTCACAGGAGTCCTTTTCCTTTGCTCCCTCAGGAACCTTAAAAGAGCTTGGTGCTTTGCATTTGGCATTTGTAGGAGGTATTCTAAATGCTTATTTTCACATTTCATTAGGTTTCCTTTATTAAAAGAGTGCTCCATACTATAACTGTAATTTTCTTAGAGGTGTTTCACTTCTATGACTGTACTGCAAGTATCACAATGCTAGTGTTCTTCATAAAGTCCCAGTTTCTGGATTCATATGATTCTAAGAGAATCTTAACTTTTGTTTAAACACAAACTTTAAAGGCTGTAAGAGAAAAAAAAGACAAATTAAAAAATTCTCAGTTTTGTCATTTTTAAATTTATCTATTTTAAACCAATTGTGCTCAGCCTCTGACCTGCAAGCCAAATCTGGCCCACAGGGCTGCATTATCTAGCCTGAAAAGCTCCCCATGGCTCCAGAAATTTGGCAGTGGATGAGCAGTGTGGTAGTGTTAATTGGCACAGGTCTAGAAGCTGGCACACAGGGTTGCTTTGTGGCTAGGTCTGGTACACAGAGTCAGGTCAGCGCAGGAGGTCAATCTGCAACCAGATTCAGTGTGCCAAACAGAACCCATAGACTGACCCTGCACCACTGATTCGGCCCATGAGGCCAGAAGATTGAGCACCGCTATTTTATTTTAAACCAAACTCATGATTTTGGATTCAATCACAGTATTTAAACAAAGAGGTAGGAATACTTCTATTGAGGAATCAATATTAGGGATGATTAAACCCTTCATCTTCAGTTCAGTGATTCAGACTCTAAGTTTGTAATATTCCAGACTGATACTAACAGTTCTGTAACCTCACTGAAATTATTTGGTGGTATCACTGCAATTCTTATAGCACAACATCATCATTCTGGCAGAAAGACCAGCACACTTCTTGGCAGAAAAACCAATCAAGAGGGCACTAAGAGACAGATATGTACCACCTATTTTTTGGTTAAACAAAATACTTCAGTCTCCAAGGCTGTTCATCTAGCACCATGTATAAGTACCAGAAAAACAACAACTCCCTCTATCTCTGAATTCATTATGGTATTTTTTATTAGGAAATTCATCTAAATATATAAAGTACATTCTTGTATGTGCTTATATGATTAATGTACAATGTAGGAAAAATTTGCCCCACTCAAGCATCTGGATGCCCATGATCTATACGTAGATTGTTTAACAAAGTCAAGAGAACTTGTGGGTTAAGAGTCATATATTGAAAGAGGCCCAAACTGGAGTCATTATACACTTAGAAATTCCCACAGGGGTTTAAATGGCCAGGCATGCAGGATCAGACTCTAAGTATATAACTGTCAAACAGGCTAAAATTGTAATAATTATTTCCACATAAAATTTAATGGGTACTCTTTAGATTTAATGTGTTTGTGACACTTTTGCAGACTCATATTTCCTTTGTTGTCTGAACATTGCTGTAGAGTTTACACCCCCTGGGTATCTTATGAAACTGCAACTGTTTTAAAAATTTGATTGGCAGATTTCTGTGTGTAAAATGTGTTTCATGGCATTTTAAAGTATTTCTTTATGGACTCTATTTTGTTCTCTATTTGGCTGTAGTTTACTTCTATTATGTGAAATCTCATTTTTACACTGGGGAGTGTCACAAATACACTGTTTTCTGTATTTGTACTTGTATCTCAGTAAAATATTAAATGCTGCTCAAGGCATTACCATAGGTACATAAAAATGCAAGAAAAATACCTCTTTTGGTAAAGTGCTCAGAGCTTCCCTGTGAATAGGATTTTAAATATTTCTATGCAAAGATTACCAAAAGGGAAGCCATACATAATGCACTTGCTTAATTTCTTTGAGGAAGTGACAATGAAAGCAGGCAGAGGTGAAGAAGTATACATAATTTACTTGGATTCCAAGAAGGCTTTTAATACAACACCACATCAATTATTAATGAATAAGGTTAGAAAGTACTATGCTAAGGATGTAATACTAAACTGGATAAAAAAGTGTCTTGGTTACAGTCAGAGAATGATGGTAAATGCTTACGGATTGCATAGGAGAGAGGTGATAGATGCAGTACCAAACAGATCAATAGTGAACCCACTCTTGCTTGCAGCAAATATCAGTTAACAGGAAAACTTACAGGGTGTGTCTACACATGGTATTAGCATGCAGCAATAAACTCTGGTGTGTATCATGCTGGAATGTATTGCTTTCGAACGTACCATTTGAATGAACCTGTGCCTGGGATTCCTCATGTTGAGCCTGGTCCAATCATCCCCAGCTGACAGGGGACTCAGGGGTTCAGCCTGCCAGCAGGGGGTTGCTTCAACCCAGCTCAACATGCTGTGGAAGTGCTAGCTGGAGTATGAGAGTGCTCTAGTGTGGAGCTAGCCAACAGGCAGTCTCCACTCTGAAGCACCCTTGTGCCCCAGCCAGCTATATCAGTGTTTACACATGCACTTCTGCAGAGTAAAAAAATTGTTTTTACAAGTAGTACCCTGATGTGGAGCTAATTAGTTTGCTCCAACCTAATAGGGGCACATGTATAGATGCAAGACATTTACTGCAGAGGTTATTAGTCTACTCCGCAGTGAACATCTCATGTACACATGCCCACTCACTGTTGAGGTGCATGTGGATGTCATGGATGTGGGACAACTGACCAGTACTAGTAAAGAATGAGTTTGAATTCAAAGGCTGGAAAAACATGGGGCTCCTTGATCTAACAAACAGCTTTTGTATTTGTAATTGTAAAATGAATAAAAATAATGAGGATAAAGTTAAAAATGGCAAAAGAGATTATGACCTACATTATGTACTACACTGAATAAGTAAAGGATCTGGCAGTGATACTAGACATAAACATCAGTTAATTAGATGAATGATTAAATTAATTAATGTTTTCACAGCTCTGTAAAGATGTTAAATACTATATAAGTGCAATTAGCAGTTTGATGTCTGCCAGAAGTTGGAAAGGACAAAAATGCAACAAAAATAGAAATTGCAACAAAAATAGAAATTGCAACAAAAATAGAAATTGACAAATAGGGCAAAATGTACCACGACTTGTTAAAAGGGAATGTGACTGGATGCAGAATTTATACCTTAGATTTGAATATATTGCAGTGGAGTAGAGATTAAAAGTAGTCACCTTCAGATTTCTTCTTGGCTGTCAAATAAGTTGGTGTGATTGAAAATGAATCTTTCTCACACCTTAGTGTTATTCCCATAAAGTTGATGTAAGGTGTAATAGTAGGGGACAGTATGTGTGGGAAGCTTGCCCTGCTTCTTCCAGGGATAAACAGTGATTACAGTCTCTGTGTTTTGTAATCAGTTTTCTGTTATAAGGAGTAAGCTAATTTCTAAAACATTACAAAATTTACCTAGTTTCAAGTATTTCAAATGCATGTGTGTTTGTACACATGACGAAAACTGCCCATTTTTGCTGTTTAATTGTGTCATGCTGTATACGTACAGGGTTTTTTTTTATTTAGATGAGTTTGTTACATTGCAAACTAAACCACATCTGCCTGTAGTTTAGTTTGAAAAATAGCTATTTGTAATAGTGCAGTCTTTTGACAGCTCACCCCCTGCCAGCCATGGGAGAGGCAAGCTGAAGACAGAAGCAGCAAGGGGCCTGATTTTTTTTTTTTCACAGAACCTGCCCATGTCTCCTGCAGCCACGGGGAAAGCTGTTGGTGAGCCAAGTAGGGGTCGCTGGTCCTTCTCTCCACAGCAGCAGTGCCGCATGGGGTTGCCCAGGCAGGCTGCTAATGGGCTGGATACTGCCCCAGATTGGGCTTGGAGAACAGCTGGATCAAGCCGGTTGCTGCCTCTGAGGTGGGTGCCACTAGCCGCCTGCCTGGATGACACTGGGGGCACCACTGCTGCAGAGAGAAGGACCAGGGCCCCCCCATAACTCAGAGCCTGACAGCAGCTGGACCCAAGACCCTGGGAAAAAAAAAGGATCAGGCCCCCTGTTCCTTTTTTTTTCCCTGGCAGAACCTGTCCATGTGAGCTGCTGGTGTGCTGAGCAGCTCCTGAGCTGCGGGGGTCTCTGGTTCTTCCCTCCACAGTGGCAGCACCCCCCACCAGGTGGGGTGCTAGCAGGCAGGTGCTACCCGAGCTCAGAGGCACAGCTGGCCAGATCCAACTCTTTCCCAAGCCTGCCCAGGAAGCAGCACCCAGCAGGCTTCCAGTGGGAAGGCTTGGGGAAGAGTTGGATCCACTGGGGTGCTACCTCTGAGCTGGGGCAGCCCCTGGTCCACTAGCACCCTGCCTGGATAGCCCCAGGGGTGCTGCTGCTGCGGAGAGAAGGACTGGGGATCACCATGACTCAGGGGTACCTTGGTCCACCAGCAGCTTTCCCCCCCTGGCCACAGGAGATGCAGGCACACTCCAAGGAAAAAAAAAGGTCTGGGCCCCTTGATATAATGGTGATAGAAGCCTCTAAATTGAAATGGTAGGTGGGTTTTTAATCATCACAACTAAAAACCACTATTTCAATTTAGGGGACTAAGCCCCCATTACGTGTACAAGTGCCTCATATTAAGAAGTTAACATTAAAAGTAGGTATCTGTTTTTTGTAAAAAGTAAAAACCTTTTAAAATCACTTTTGTTAAAAAACAGCAGCCATCAAAATCAAAATTATTTTACTTAAATTTACATACAAATATTTTAAAGTAGTGTTGCTCAACCTTCTAGTCATGAGAGTCAAACGAATGGCACAGGATTGGTCTGTAAACTAAATTCTATGCGGAGTAGGTCCATTCACGTGATCACATGCACTTCCGCAACTCCACACGTGGGATCTAGTCATGGAACAGCCCTGTGCATTGGCCTGATTCTTGGCACAAACTATCATGCAAAGCTACATTACCTGACCTAGAGGCCTTCCCATGGGCCCAGAAATTTGGCGATAATTCTACTACCACTCCCCTTCCCCCAAATGTCTAGACCTGTGGAGAAGCCCATGAGCAGATGACATGGTTCCATGGGTCAGATCTGCTCCAGGGGCTGTGGGTTGAGCACCCCTTCTATAAATTTGGGAAATCACAGTTTTTAAATCTTTTTAAATAGGAATGTCAGTTATCCACCTTCAGAAGGGTGTTAAAGTTGCAAAAAGGGTGGTGTTTGAAGAAGAGAGTAAACTTTCAGTGGAATAACATTCCAGGGAACTAAGGACTATCAAAAAGCTCATCATCAGAGATCCTGGTTTTCTCTGATAAAAATAATCCCCAATTTTTGGATTAAAAAAGTAACTCAAAATCCACAGTTTACCATGATTATAATGAAACACATATGTATGTGGCATTTCATTTTGATCATGGAAAAATGTCAATTTTGGGTTATGTTTTTAAATCCAAAAACTAGGGATTTTTTTTTTTATCAGAGAAAACCAGGATCCCTGCTCATCACTTTCTGCTCCATTTTTTTTACTTTGCCTTTCTTAACTCAAATACATTACAATATATATGTTTAACACCTGCCCTGATATACCAAGAAAATAAAACAAAACAACAACACAAAAGAGCCCCACTGAAACAAATTGTTCCATTATGCTTGTCACTCTCCTTGGGAAGAGTTTGAAAGAATAAAAGACACGTAATGGATTGTTTAATGTACTAGTGGAAAGTGTTCAGGTACTTTCAAGTACCTGGTGACGAGCAGGGATCCTGGTTTCCCTGATAAAAAACTGCAAATTCTCTGATAAAAATCCCCAAATCTGTGAATAAAACTAAAGGCCCTCCACAGTCTCCCTGGCCTTACTCATGCCCCTCAGTCTCCGCCCCCCTGCAGTTCACCCAGCCCTCCCAGCCCTGGTGGTGCCCTTCACTCCTCAACCACAGCACCCTGTCCCTACTCATGCCCTTCATTCCCCCTACAGCCCCGCAACCCTACTGGTGCTCCTCGTCCCCCACCCACAACCCCTGTTACCCCAGCCCTGTTAGAGGGGGCCCCCAGCTGCCAAGGCAATGGGGCCAGGGACCCAGATCTGCAGCTCCCTGCCCCCAGCAAGACGTAATGGCTGCTGCAGCAGAGCAGAGCCCAGCCCCCGACCCTACTGCCTGCCTGCTGCAGGTTTGGGCATGGGAGCTGGCTCCCCATGGTTGCGTACACTCCCAGGGTCAGTGGTGCGTGGTTGTGCCCCTTGCTGCAGCTGCGTGCACAGGGGATATCCATCACCAGGGCAGCATGGAGCTCACAGCAGCAAGTAGCTTTCCTGCACTGCCCCACTCTGCCCTGCAGTGCCGGGTTGCACCTGCTGGGCTCTGGAGGCCCCAGGAGAGGGTAGCAGGGTGGCAGCCCGAACTCACAGTGGGCAGTATGCCCCCACCCCATGCACAAATTTAGGGGGCACAGATCCCTCCTGCTTCCCCAGGAGTGTGCACAGTGGCAGAGAGCCAGCCTCACCCCTGCCCTGCAATGAGCCACCTGCAACCCTGTCCCACTCTCTGCCTGGGCCCTGTGGCTGCACATCGTGACCCCAGGCCCCAAGTCCCACATACTGCCTGGCTGAGCAGCAGTCCCAGCCCTGCCCAACTCCTTCCCTCCCTCCATATAGGGGCCTCAGTCCTCCCCTTACCTGTGGGAGCTGCTCTTCAGGCTGTCTGGCCACCCTCATCCTGCTCTCTTCCAGCCCCCTGCAGGCTGGAACTCTGCCAGCCTGAAGAGGACTCATTGCAAAACTGCAAAATCCATGGGTTTCACTGCTAAAATGAGAAATCCGTGTTTTATTCTGGTAAGAAGGGAAATCCACATTTTACTCCATTTTTCCACAGGCAATGGAAAATCCAGATCCCAGTGATGAGTGAAGCATAAGACCGTGACTAGAATGGAGTAGGTGGATTTTTTTAAATTTTTCCTCTGAAAATTATGTCACTCCATAATCTGGAAGAGCAGACCTCACTTTCTACTGGCTTGAGGTATGCAGCTGTGTGTTTGGAGAGAGGACTAAGAGCAAATGTGGTAGAGGACCAGAGCATTTCATGATTTCACATTGGTCTCTGTACTGGGGAATTAAGGAAAAACCCTTTCCTTCATGTCTGAATCCTTCCAGCGTTATTGACTCCTGCTTTTAGATCCTGTATGTTATTAAGCCCCAAATTCTCAATCTGTCTCTCTCTCCTTGAGTAGTAATTGGTGGAGACATTCTTTCTATAGTAAGGTAAAAAAGAAGGGTAAAGATGTCCTCCTGTAGGCATAAGTGGCAGCAGTATGTTTCAGGTAGAAGTGGCCTTCCCGTGTCAGAAAGGTCATGTTGCCAGTCTGGCAAGTACTGTGTGTAGCTGCCATATTGGAATCCGAGGTGGCTGCTATGAATTCAGTTTGGTCAATATTTCAGCTGCCACTAGGGTTAGAAAATTAATTCCAATGATGAAACCAACATTGCATGAACTAAGGAGATCAATCATAACTTTTTCATCATATTGGATTCTAAGATGGCTGCCGTGAATTTACAGTTATGTTCATTAATAAATACCCAAAAGGTTTGCAAAATTGCAATATCAACTCTGTCCTGTATGACTCAGCATCTACAAGATGCATCATATGTCTCAAAGAAGATTCACAGTCAATGATTAGCCAAAGTACACCTGCTGGAATTGTGCAAATAAACAAAAACTCTTTCAACATAGGATAGTTGCTGAATTCAACTTATTATGGCAGTATTCTTCACAGACTGTCATGTTGTATTGATCCTCTGCTACAACATTCCAAAAGCCTCAATTGGCACCATTCTTGCTACAGTTATTTTACACACAAAGGACATATTGAGAGACTATTAAGAAAGTCATGCAAGGTAGAAGATGAAAGGGAAACACTACCAACAACATCAAGTGAAGAACGCATGAGGACATCAAACAGATCATCTACTCCAAGTCACTGTAGGATGTGTGGTGGAGCACAGTGTGTGCTCGCCACTTGTATAGATTGCAGCAAGGCACCAAGGGTGCCTGCCTTGCTCCCAGAGGAGGGAGAAGCCACTGGGGCCAAGCCCCAGCAGAGATAATGAGCTCAGCTGAGAGCTGCCAGGACAACTAATGAGAGTCAGCTGACCCTAAGGGGCAGGGCTTGGCTCCTATAAAGCCCAGAGCCAGAGTCAGGCTGGCAGTTCTTGGCCAGTAGCTGGAGGGGTAGGAGCTCTGGGAGACAGAAATGTAAGAGTGGCTCATGAGAGCTCCAGAGGCTGGAGCAATGATGCTAAGCAAGAGCCAGGAGGCTTATGTAGTTATGGCCAGGTGCCTGATGTTTAAGTTATAACCAGAGGCTTGTGTTTTGGTTGTGGTTTACACCAGTGGTTTGGGTGAGGCTTTAGGGGAAGGAGGAGGCCTCATAGAGGGACCCCAGCAATGTGGGGGTGCCAGTGGGGCACAGTAACCTCATAGAGGGACCGCAGTAGTGTGGGGATCCCAGAGCCCACATTCATAGGCGCAATATGCTCATAGGTGCCAGTGAGGGCGCAACAGCATGGGGGTGCGTAGACCCCAGCCCCAGAGAGGATGGGCATTTGATAAGGAGCCCAAGTTGGGCACAGCAGGCCCTTGGAAGTGGGGGCAGCACGGAGGAGTCCAAGAGGGGCACTATTTGAGAGGCCCGAGAAAGGGCAGCACTGAGGAGCCCAGGACGGGCAGGTTGAACTGGCAAGAGGCTAGTACGGTGTCAGACCCTGGCTAGAGGCAGGCTACTGTGGTGGACCCTGAGAGAGATGGGTTAGCAGCAGAGCGCCTCCTGGATAAGGGCAAGTGCCGCACTGGTCCCCAATCTCACAGAGGGATAGCAGCACAGTACTCCCAGCCTTATTAGAGGGTAGCTGTGCAGTGGGCCTAAGAGACCGGAGAGAGAAGGCCCAGAGCGGGCGACTATATAGAGGAGGCCCAGTGTGGGCATTGAGAGCCCCTAGGCAGGGGCAGTACACAATACTGAGAAGCCTGAGAGAGGGGCAAGACTGAGAGCCCGAAGGGGGGGGGGGCAAGCGTACATTTGACACACCAATGTCTGGTACATCAACAAGGCTGGGGATGTGGTATCGGGGTGGTAGGAGCCACATTTGGCCCTAAGGCCAGGGTGCCTGGAGTGCACCCATCATACGGGGAAACATCCTGGTGGGTCCAGGAGATCGCAGGGACAAAGGTCCCGGTACACTGTGCCCAAGGCAGTATAAGGCAGCCCCCCATTATATACCTATTAACATCAAAGACGGGGTAGGAATTGAGGGTGCCTTGGGCTGGACTTGGCATGGATGGAGGGTGCCTTGGGCCGGACTTGGCGTGGATGGAGGGCCTTCAGGAGATCATGGCCCTCCTGTAGGACCCTGCTGTGACAATGTGCATATTCTGCCAGAAACATTTTAATAAGAAGAGACTGGGTCATGTGTTGTTGTTTGAATCAGCTAATGCAATACACAAGCTGGCAAAGAAGAATGAAGTATTGCATTGGTGCTGAAGGTCTAATAGCTGGTGAGCCACATTCCTATCCAGTCAGGAGGAGCAACGGAAACAAGTCTCTTGTTCCCATTTGCCTATAGAGATTGCTCAAGAAGATATTCTTTTTCTTAAAACAATAGCATATCATCAAGTGATTGATGAACTAGATGCTGGTTCTGCACAGAAAAATGTGTAGAGTCTGAAAGATATACTTGAAAGATATTGCAATTTAGTAGAAGGGGAAGGTGGTGAATGTCCTCTGACCATACTTAAGCAAATGAAGCAAGGACTTCAGACTTGCTACAAGACAGCTATTCAGTTTCAGCACCAAAGAAATGTCTTCCAAACTGTGACAGCTGGAAAAGCCATACAAGCAGTTGTAAATTAACATATAAATGGTGAGGAAGCCATTGACCTGCAGTTCAGAGAAGAGTTTTCAGATACACGAAGCTTGTATTATGCTGCTCTCAAGATCAAAGCAGATCTGAAAGTTATAGCCAGCATGAAGGGATACAGCAACTTGAATGAAGAGGAAGCCCAAAAATGTGTTCTTGATAGCCTTTACACACTGATCCATTTGATTTTGGAAGATGTCAATGACAACTTAGATGTTGAAAGTCATGTGCAAGTTAAGAATCTAGACAGTGATTTACTGAATATATCAGAATTTGGTTTATCTGCAATCAAGGGACAGAAAGCTAACATTAAAACATGTTGGGTTAGGCTTGATGATACATCATGCAACTAGAGCTAAGAAGCTGGTACAAAGTGTCCATGCTGCTGGGTGCAGCATAGCATATAGCACAGTTCATCAGATCAAGTCCACCATTGCTAAGAAAAACTTAAAAGAATTTTGGGAAAATGGAGTTGTTATCCCAAGGAGTTTAATTCCTGGTCATTTTGTTCAGTTTTAATTGGACAACATAGACATCTTGTAGGAGACATTGGACAGAAAACAAATATTTCATGCAACACAATTGTAGCATTTTAAAGAGGACCATAGAAACCAGTTGAAATTGAAAAAAGCACTGACATAATAAGTAAGAAAAGAACCCTGAAAAATATACCACCTGAATTTAACGAAGCTGGCCTGGCAATGATGACCTATAATAAGTCATTGAAACCACCTGTCCACAGTATGGGTAGTAAAATGAATGAAAAGCTGGACAAACATAGCTGTTCAACAGATGTCAGCAGACCTACCATGGATACTGGGTAGAGTATCAGCTGACAACCAGGAAAACATTGCCATACTAGTGTGAACATTGTTTTAACCAGTTTCTTTCTGATGATACTTCACCACCATTGTTTGTTGGATTTTGTCCCATATTTTCTGCACCAGCATCTGAGTATGATACCATTTGGATTATCACAATGTAATGTAAAACAATTGCAGGATATCTGGGACAGCAAAACACAGTCATAACATTTGATCAGGTATTGAATTGCAAGGCAACTGAACTTTTATTGGGCTCAGCCAGAAGAGACAGAAGGAGTAATCATTTGACTGAGAGGTTTCCATATCATTATGGTTTACCTAACAACAATTGCTCAGCATTTTGTCATTTCAGGATTTCAAAATTGTTGGACAGAAATTGGGTTATTTTCAGAAAACACCATGTCTGTGTGCTTTCCTTCAAGAAGCTGAAACCCTGTATATCCAAGATATGCACCGCTGTGAATTTGGTCTAGAAGCACCATAGTCCAATCTGCTCAGATGGAGCACTTTTTCCTGCCACAACTTGATGTTATCACATAAATTATTGGGAGCTGGAGGAAATAGACTGACGGTAATCCCAATAGCTGTAGGCCAATCATCTTAAGGGGCTTCAACCTCCCCTTTACCCAACTCTAACCATATTAGATGTACTTTAGTGGGAATATTCGGTGTCCCGGCGTTTCCTCACTTCCTCTGAACTCCATACAGCTCTAAGCTTGGGTGCAGACTGCCTACGAAGGGACAAGTGCTCACAAGACTTTCAATAATGCCTAGTCCTCAGGCATAACCTTGACCCAAGACAAGAAAAAGGATAAATAGCAGACTAACAAAACACAGTCCATAGCCCTCTGGCACTTTGGGGATGATGAGCCCATCCCTATAATTCTTCAGCTCTTCTCCCCTTTGACACAGATTAGTCAGAGGCTATAACTGAGTCTGTAATGCCACCTTTGAAGGAATACTTCCTCCCAAATATACATGATGAATAATTAACAAAAAGTTTGTTAAAAGAAACAAAGAAGAAAGAAAGAAAAAACTACTCTGGTAACTCATCTGTGATCCTTGCTTCTTCAGCAGGCACAGGGTTGCTGCTAGTAGTCATCACAGTCCATTTGTCCCAGGTCCACAGCTTGAAACTCCAGTCTCTCCTTTATACACACGGGGAACTTGCCTTTTCTTCTCAGGATTGCTCCTCCACTATCTGCTCACAAGCATGCAGCTCCTGCCTCCTGAAGGACTGGTTCACTCCCAGTTTCTGACTACCCTGAAAGTGAGACAGTATTGGGATCCAGTGTTGTCCTCCTCACCCTGCCCCTTACCGGGGCCAGAAGTAATTCTGCTGGATATCTCTCTTTCCATCTGGAGTGAGACACTGCTTTTAGATGCTGCATCTCTGGCATGGTGCAGCTTGTTGAATCTGGGAATGGGTAAGTGTGGGGCCACTCTGCTACTGTTCCCAGTAGTGTTCTTTGATCTTCATGGCCCTCTCCCACACTGCCACCAACATAATGAAAATTTTACAACCATGTACTATCAGAGAACATAAGATAACATTCAAAGCAACATGGCATATTTTAATAAATGAATTCACTGTGTGGTTGTCTAGTTCAAGCAAAGGATATGATTGTGATGTCATTGACTAACTTTCCAGTAGTATAATTGTTGCATTCAGAAATTATGAATGTGAAGCAGGAAACAATGCAATGAAAGAAGTATTAGTGCATCTACCAAAGGCTGTCACTCTATGTACCCGCCTGGTCTCATGGAGTCTTTCTCTGGCAGCCCTGGAGCAGGTGCCCAGGGTTAGTGTGTGAACTTAGCGCCATCTAATGACCATGTAAAACAAATGCTCAAGGCCCAGACAAAGAGTTTTCCTTATATGGAAGTGAAAACAAACAAACAATTTAACTGGTCATAAACATGCCACTGAAGACCTAAAAGAGCAACAAACTTCCGCCTGAGGTAGCAGCACAAACAAAACGGAAAGAGTTTTTTTGAGTGGCAAGCCAGCTACTCTGCTATCTCAACCCAGCTGCTCAAGGGCCCCCATATGATTTATAGCGTTCCACAACCTTTCGCGACCCTTCGTGACCCGCCATCTCCTCAACCGCTCTCCTCCAATTACATCCTCCTAACGACTCTCCCACGTTGTAATCATCGTAAATTTAATAAATGTAACCTGCTTCACTACACAGCAGAGCTCTGAGTAAGTAACTGCAACCATTACGCTTATTTTACCATCAACTGGGTACACAGGTAACGAAGCTGAGCCGCGCATGACCTTGCGCCTAGCTGCTTCACTAAAAAAAGAAAAAAAATCCCAGCCAGGCGTGACAGTTAGCTGTGGGGGCTGCCCAAGGGATGCCCCAATACTCACCTGCCACATCTTGGATCTTTCATTCAGTGGTGGGGTGCCCTCTTGTAGTGGTGTCTGCATCAGGCGTTGTCAGCAGCAGATGCTCTTGGGATTCTATCTTCCCTACACTCCAGCCATGCACCAGCCTTTTGGGATGGCTGATACATGGTTTGCTGGGTCCCCTATAGCATCACCTCCTGTAACTTCTTTTTGGTTCAGGCTCACTTTGCCCTTTGAGCATCACTTGTGACTCCCCTCCCTTTGTCCTGGGCTCCAAACAACTCAAAATGAAAAATACTTACCTAAAGTCCTGGGGTAGACCTCAGCCCATCCCCACTCATGCTTCCCTTGCTGTCCCTCAGCACCTTTCCCTTGGGCTGCCTCCCTCATCGGCTGGGGAAGAATCTCCTTTAATTACATGTCAGACCTCTCAGTTGGGTTCCTCTTCAACTCCTCCTCCCCTTTGCTGGGGGGTCCTCACTCATCCCAGGGAACGACCCTGTAGCTTGCTCTCTGCAGTGAGATATTCCCCCAAGCTGTTTGCCCACCTCCGGCTGCTATATTTGCCAGGCAGTGTTTTTTGATGATGTCATCTTGCCTTGATGGTTTTAGCCACAGATAAAAGCAACTGATGAACTGTGCATGAGTTCCTTCCCTCAGCGGCTCGTCTAGCTCAGCCATTCCTACACTGGGTAATTTTCTCTGTTTTCCAGGCTTTTTGGGTTCTTGTCATGGTGGGCTGCCCCTGCCTTAGCCCATGCCACAGGAGGGGTCTCCTGCGCCTTTTCCTTCATCCCCCTGGAGTGCTCTACTTCAAGAATTTATGGAAGAACACTTCCATTGAGGTACATTCAAGTACTGGATGAACTATTTGGAAGTGGTCAATACACTCTTGTGCTTCATCAGGGCTGAATGTGAAGGAGACTGGCATGATACACCCTAGAGTACTGAAGGAATACACCCTTCAGGTGTATGTGAGTGTTTACATGCCTTTGAAGAAATGCTTCTGCTGATAGTTGCGCATGATCATACCAATTACACAAGATGGGGTCCAGTATATCTTGAAAGTATGAAGCATTTGGCAAGTTTTGCTCGTCTGGTGCATGCTGAGCTTTTGATGTATGCTGAACATTTGGAAGGATACTGAACATTTTGGTATATGCTGAACATTTGATTTGGGGTCAAGACAACTAATCTCCCATTTGTAAACATTTCAACTGACCAAACAATAGAGCACATTAACAAGGTTTCCAAAATTGCCAGTGGCATAGTAAACATAACACACAACTAATCAGTTAGACAATGATGGGAGCTGAAATACAATGAAAGAGATCACCAAACCAAGATGGTAAATCAAATGTTTTGGATCAATAGAGCAACATCTTTCAATCATAACGAAAGACAAAGGACATGGCTGAAAGGAGATTATAATGATGTAATCTGAAAAAACTGCAATTATCCATTGTATTAGTGTTATATACACCATTGTATTACTATTATATTACCACTGGATTAAACTATTACATTTTCCTATTGCCTTGAGCTGAACATATGTCTATGTGTTTCATTGTCATTGAATTATGTATTATTAATATCTGACTTACCCACATTCTAAAATTTTAAAAAATTATTGTATTGTCTTATTCAATATAACTTGAACAAGTAGGCTAGCCTGAGTTATAATGCTTTTGGTACTGTAGACCTGCTATGAAATTTGTAGTGATAGAATTTGTGAGGTTTTAGTATTAGAATATTGTTTACTAAGTTTTTTAATTACATTGAGTCAATACATACATGCTAATATATCAGCCAACTTGAAATCCAATACAGCTACCACGACAGAAATGTTACAATTGATCTCCTCAGATCGTACAATGTTGTTTTTTTTGTCATTGGAATTAATTTTCTAACCCTGGTGGCAGCTGAAATATTGACCAAAATGTGAATTCATGGTAGCCATCTTGGATTCCAATATGGCAGCTACACACACTACTTACCAGATTAGCAACATGGTTTTTCTGAAATGGATAGACCACCTCAGTCCTGATGTTGTTTGTGGCAATGATTTGCCTATGACAGTAAAATCTAGAGATCTTATTGGTCAATGTATACCTTACTACATTGACACTGTTTACATTAACTTACTAGACTCTTTTTGCATGTTCCTCTGGTTAATAGATGTCATGCTTACTATAGCAGAAGCTCTAGTTCATTTTTGTTACTATGTTCCAGATATTTTCATCTTTTCTAGACAATTCTAGAGATAATGGGTTATTGTTCTCTCTGATATTTCTTAATTTATTACGTTGATGATGTATACATCTTAATGATGTTTCTTAATTTATTATAATTATGTTCCATTTTATACTTATTGTTTTTCTCAATCATTTTCTTTCAAAGTCATGAAGATGTTTATGCCTTTGATCAATTTCCATCTTTCAAATTCATATGTTAAGACAGAAATAATTCCCTTCTCCCCACAGATCTCTCTTTATGATTTCAGTCTTCATATTTGCAATTTCTGAGTTTTCACTACTTGAAATGGGAGATTCCTAGCCCCATTACTAAGACAAAAAAAAAGAGAAGAAGCTATCCTTTAAGGCAGGCAGCTCAGAGAGGGAGTCCTGACCCTGCTGAAGCATACGAACCAAGCAGCAGGAAGTGTTTAAAAAACCTTGCTGAATTAAAAGTATATCAAATCCACTGCTTTTCCCCCCATCCACAGACTGCCATCTAATCAGAGAAAGAAATCAGGTTGTTCAGGTATGACTAGCTCTTGGCAAATGCATGCCTGATCATCTTCTTCTCCTCTATATGCTTCACAATGGATTCCTTGAGGACCTGCTCCATGATCTTTCCAGGTATCAAGATCAGGATGACTACTCTGTAACTCCCCAGATCATCCTTCTTCCATTTCTTAAAGATGAGCACTATATTTACCCTTTTTGATCATCTTGGACATCACCAAGCTCCATGAGTTTTCAAACCTAAATAACCTAAATTACCTCAGCCAATTCCTTCAGTACTCTAGGGTGTATCTCAACTGGCCTTGCTGACTCAAAAGTATCTAGATAAATGAAAACATTAGATCGTCTCTAAATAATTCCTAACCTGTTCTTTTACTACTCTGGCCTATTTGGCCACATCCAAATGAGCAGGAATATGTGCTTGGGGCAGCAAAATAGTAGCAACATAAATTTGTGCTGCTACTCTGCTGCAGCTCATGCCCCTACACATGTGCTTTGTTGAGGGACAAATTGTCCTGCTTTGGGAAGACTGCCCATGCTCTGACCCAGAGCTGGGCTTCATGTGCTGTGGGTAGGGGTGGCTGAGGCACACAGTGAGTGGCGCAGGGCTGCCTGCTCCTCTAGCTGGAGGTACGCTGCATTCCAACAGCCAGCCTCTCTGTACTATGTGGCTGGCTGGGGTGCCATGTGCATCAGCATGAGGGCTCCACAACATGCAGAGACAGAGGAGCAGGCAGCAAGGCTGCTTGCTCCCCCATCTCCATGTTTGTCCTGGCACACACTACTTTCATGTGCTTTGCCCCATTTTTTTATCAGGGTTTTTTTTTGCTACTGAGAAATTCTGGTAGCAATTTTTGCCACTGCACTGCAAATTATCAGCACAGCACATGGTTTAATGTACAAGGTTTGTAGTTTGTGGTGCTATCAACCTCTTTGTTGTACTACAAACCTCATGTGCCTGCATGTGTGAACTCAGCCTTTGTCTCCTTCCTTATCTTTGTTCCACCTGTGCTCATGATATGGTAGCTGATCTTTTTGTGAAGACTGAGGTAAAAAAGGCTTTAAATACTTTAGCCTTCTCTGCATTGTCTATAACTAGGTTTTTATCTGCATTTAGTATGGGACATATATTTTCTTTGGTTTTCCTTTTACTTTTGACACGTTTGTAGAATCCTTTGTATTGCCTTTTAACATCCCTTGCCAGTTGCACCTCAAATCATGCCTTTCCTTTCTTGATGTTCTCACTTCATGCTTGTTTGATTCTCTTATATTTTTCCCTATTTGCAGTGTTAATGTTCACTTAATGTAGTTTTTGGTGTGCAATATACAAAATAGGCTGACTCTCACCTGTCACTGATACCAAAATACCACCATTGATGTTAGTGCATTTATTCTTGGTTTGCATCAGTGTAATTATGAGTAAAATTGGTTGAGAACTGAGAAATTGTCTTTTTGGGATCCTCTTCTGCATAGTTATCCATTTAATTGTTTGTCTTATAAAGGATTTAGGCTACCTAGAGATTTTGGATAAGTGCTTTTAGTAAGTTGAAAAAAATATTTGGATAGCTATCAAATAGTTTCATAGTTGTTAGGGTCGGAAGGGACCAGAACAGATCATCAAGCCTGACTCCCTGCCATGGGCAGGAAAGAATGCTGGGGTCAAACGACCCGGGCAAGGCATCTATCTAGCCTCCTTTTAAAGACCCCCAGGGTAGGAGCGAGCACCACTTCCCTTGGAAGTTGGTTCCAGGTCCTAGCTGCCCTGACTGTGAAGTAGTGCCTCCTGATATCTAGCCTGAATCTATTCTCCATCAATTTTTGGAGGCTGAACAGGTTTGTCTCAGCCAGCTGACCGAGGGAAATGCCAGTTAATTAAGCAGATGTCAGGCAGGCTGGTGGATGGAGAGGTGAGATACAGCGTATTGATTGCAAAAATAACTTTTACTTAAGCTTTACTTATACCGCTGGTGGCCGCGATGCAGGCGGTAAAGTTGCTTGCGTAGTTACAGAAAGAAGGTAACGCAATGAGTTTGCAAGATGAACTTGAAGGCGCAATGAGCATGCAGGACAGGGAATACGTCGGGAACAAACGGGGATTTGTTGGTGAGTAATCAGTCTGCCAGCTTTCCTCTGCCACATGGCGAGGTCTTCTGTACCTTACCTTGTGTTTAGAGCTCTCCAACTTGGGGAGAAACAACGCAAACTTTTATACCTTTAGAGTAGCCAATTACAAACTGCCAAGTAGGAATACTTAATTAGGCAGAACATACCAAATTTAAGATGATGCCAACCCAGAACTGGACACAGTACTGCAACTGACCCCTGACCAGTGTCGCATAAAGGGGGAGGATCACCTCCTTGGACCGGCTCGTGATGCATCTGTGGATGCATGACAAGGTGCGGTTAGCCTTCCTGACTGCATCCCCACATTGGCAGCCCATGTTTATCTTGGAGTCTATAATGACTCCAAGATCCTTTTCTGCCTCTGTGCTGATGAGAAGGGAGTTCCCCAGCCTGTAGGTATGCTGCTGGTTCTTTTTCCCTAGGTGCAGTACCCAGCACTTGTCAGTGTTGATGAATCCCATCTTATTCTCATCCACCCACCCCTGTAACCTGTCCAGATCCAATTGCAGCCTGTCCCTCCTTTCTAGCATGTTCACTTCTCCCTACATCTTAGTGTCATCTGCGAATTTGAACAAGGTGCTTTTCACCCCCTCATCCAAGTCACTGATGAAGATGTTGAGCAGTGCAGGACCAAGGACTGAGCCCTGGGGGACCCCACTGCCCACATCCCTCCAGGCTGAAAATAACTCGTCCACCACCACTTTCTGGGTGCGGCCCTTCAGCTAATTGGTGACACATCTGGCTGTGTAGGCAACAACACCACAATCTCTTAATTTTTAAATGAGAATAGGGTGAGAGATACTGTCGAAAGCCTTCCTAAATTCCAGAAAGACTACATCCATCGTGTAGTGGTGAATGATGAAACTGCAATAAGAAATGAGTAAAGATAAGAGCAGAAACAGAAGTAATCTGCCTATATGCACTATAAAACAGCTATATAGTAAGCCTTTCTTTACAAATGATGAATTAATATATCCAATATATCTACTGGTACATCATTTGGAGCCAGCCTTTGGTCACCATAAGTGGCCTTTATGAAGATTGTAAACATATTTTTTTAAATTTTCTACATTTATGTTTCATTCTCTAATAGCATAATTGTCAAAAATGATGTTCCATCTGTGATGTTAGTAATAAAAATCAACATAGTTTGAGGCATCAACTGACAATATTGTCTGAGTGAGGCTTAGGGGAAGAGAAATCATGAATCTTGAGAGACAATCAAATGTTAAATCAATTATAAAAATATAATCTCTTTCACTTAACCTTTATTGCTTATTGTTATAAGACCCTCCAACACCTAGATGCCTTATGCTTTAGGCAAATAGATCTTAGATAAAGTTCCAATAGTTTTGCTTGATATTGAAATTAAAGATAATAATCAACAATATTTTTCTTCCTGATTTTCCTGCTTGTCACTGAATTTTTAAGGCATTGCAAATGCAGCCAGCTCCTTAATGTGTCCATCTGAATTCAGTGTCAGGTCCTAGTCCTATAGAGTGACTTATGGTATTGGTGTTTCCAGATAGAGATAAAGCATCTTTTATGGTAATGATAATTAGCTGTAAACTACTTTTTAATCCTTCTGGCTGCCCACATTCATTCCCATGTTTTTCCCAAAAAGCACTAATGCAAAGGAAAGAACTGCATGCTACCGGTTGAGTGTGACCCAAGCCAGTGGGTCCAGTGAGTGGTGTGACAGGCCTGCATTGCATAAAATTCCAGGGATTTGAATTAGTGAAATATTTCCAAATGCAATTGTAGGTAGCATAATAGTTTCTTTTCAGGTTACTGTTTACAGAACCTGTGAATGTTGATATTGCTTAGCAACTCCCGCATCTTCCAGTCTAACTCTAAACTTTAACTAATAAGCTTACATTTTTTCTTCCCCCTTCCTTCTTGTGATTTAACCAGCTTTCAATTACTCCCTGACATACCCAGGAGTCAGTCCCTCTAGCACCCTCAACAAAACAACAACTCAGCTAAAATTAATAACCACAGTAGAACTGTGGATATATTTAGTTATAATTACAATTCTATAGCATTAGATATATTTTAAAAAAATCAGTATATACACAAAAAATGACTAAAAATAAAAAATATAATGATGTCCCACCAACAAAATCACCATATAAAACAGTCTTATTCTGTTATCACATCATTTAGCCTTCTCATCCTCACTATTCTAAAACTAGATAAGATTTGCTGCCTATCTTATCAAATCCAATAAATATATTGATAATAAAAGTAGACTTTATTTTTCTGATATGTTCTTTCTCATGTGACCCAAGTTATACAGTGGCAAACTGATGGGGCGGGCGGGGACGAGGTCATGACCCCAGGGCACCAGGCTGAGGCAGGGCACCAGCTGAGCCCTTCAGAGTTCTTATTGAGCTATGTGACTTTAAGTATTGCTATGAGAAGGATGGGAGGAGGGGGAACACAAATGTAAGCATTGGCCCCTGGGCACCAGAGACCCACAGTATGTCTGATGTTATGCCTTCAAGTTTATTTCCCCACAGTTCCATCCTTCTTCCCCAGCAAAAAACACACTAAATGCAGGCAGAGAAAAGTAGCACTAACAGCAGGTACAGGCAGAAATACGAAGTATGGATACAATTTTTTTTATAGATAAGAGTGTATTTACCATATGAGATCTATGAATACTGCCACATACTGAGGAAAAGATTTAAATTACATAAGACCCAATGACAGAAGTAGTCTATAGCTTCAAATCTGCATGGTGCTAAGCTTTTTCTGAAAGATTTACAATGTTCTTAACTCCCCTGGACTGCAGTGAGAATTGAGGATGCTCAACAACCTTAACAAAATTGAGACTGTATCTGACTGGTCTCTCTTAAGCAGACAAGATTCCATGCAAACACTTGCAGAAATTAACTCACAGATATCAAATACCATTGCAGTTCAAAATAAATTGCTGGAATTAATTGTCGTTGTGAAGCTTCCAATTTTTTCATCAAGCATGTCATTAAATGAAGAAAAGTAAACTCTAAATCTCCATTTCAGGTTTTAGAAAGGTAACCTCAAAACAGAAATTCCAGCACACAACAATAACGTAAAATAATAATAGTTATTAATGGATTGATTAATTCATTATCCAATTCATCCCCACAGCAATTTTATTGCCAACAACTGACACTTCCTCTAAACTTAGTAATGTAATTGGGGAGAAGGAGGGAAAGCAGGGCATCAGCCCTGGGAGCTGACTACTGTGGGGTACAAGAATACCCACCCCAGGGATCTTTGCCATATCAGGGGAAGCCATATGCTGCTAAGCCATAAGAGCTGGGCAGGCACAGCCTTGCACTTACCAATGTATCTGGGGGTCAGGATGAGATGAATGGAGGTGAGAGGAATGGCACCCCCCAGGCGAACTCAGGAGAAACTCCGCCAGGCCTAAGTTCAGGGAGGACCAGGTTAGAGAGCTTCTGGAGGGGCTGGATGTGTTCAAATCAGCAGGTCCAGATTCTCTCCACCCCAGGGTATTGAGGGAATTGGCAGGAGTTATGGGGGGGCCCCTGACACAGCTTTACGAGCACTCATGGTGCTCTGGCCAGGTGCCAGATGAAAGCCAACATGGTCCCCATCTTCAAAAAAGGGAAGAGGGAGGACCCAGGCTACTATAAGCCCATTAGTCTTACGTCAATCCTGGGGAAACTTTTTGAGAAGATCATCAAGGAGCACATCTGTGATGGGACAGCAACAGGGATGATGCTTAAGAGCAACCAGCATGGTTTCATTAGGGGCAGGTCCTGGCAGACCAACCTGATTGCCTTCTACAATCAGGTCACAAAAGCATTGGACACAGGTGTCGCAGTGGATGTAGTCTTTCTGGACTTCAGCAAGGCCTTTGACACTGTCTCCCACCCCATTCTCATCAAAAAACTAGGTGACTATGGCATTGATGCCTACACAGTCAGATGGATTGCAAATGGCTGAAGGGTCATACTCAGAAAGTAGTGGTGAAATGAGTCTTTTTCAACCTGGGGGGAAGTGGGCAGTGGAGTCCCCCAGGGCTCAGTCCTTGGGCCTGTACTGTTCAATTTCTTTATTAGTGACTTGAATGACAGGGTAAAAAGCAGCCTGTTTAAATTTGCTGATGATACCAAGATTTGGGGTGAGGTGGGCATGCTAGTAAGGAAGAACAGATTACAGGAGGACTTGGACAGGTTACAGGGGTGGGCTAACGAAAATAGGATGGGTTTCAATACTGATAAATGCAGGGTGCTGCACTTGGGCAGTAGGAACCAGCACCACACTTATAAACTGGGAAACTCCCTTCTCAAGAGCATGGTGGCAGAAAGAGATCTTGGAGTCATTATTGACTCCAAGACGAACATGGGCTGACAATGTGAGGTCACGGTCAGTAGGGCTAACTGTACCTTGTCGTGCATCCACAGATGCATCTCAGGCAGGGCCAAGGAGGTGATCCTCCCCCTTTATGCGACATTGGTCAGGCCACAGCTGGAGTAGTGTTCAGTTCTGGGCACCGCACTTCAGGAGGGATGTGGACAGCATTGAGAGGGTCCAGAGGAGGGCCACCCGCATGATCCAGGGACAGCAGGGCAGACCCTACAAAAAGAGGCTACGGAACCTTAACCTGTTCAGCCTTTGCAAGAGAAGACTGAGGGAGTACCTGGTGGCTGTCTGTAAACACCAAGGGGGACCAGCAGGGTTTGGGAAATACCCTGTTCCCTCTAGAGCCCCCTGGGGTAGCAAGAAATAATGGCCACAAATTGTTAGAGAGTAGGTTTAGCCTAGACATCCGAAGGCACTACTTCACAGTCAGGGCGGCTAGGGTCTGGAACCAACTTCCAAGGTAAGTGGTGATGGCCCCTACCGTAGGGGTCTTTAAAAGGAGGCTTGATGACTACCTAACTGGGGTCATTTGAGCCCAGTTTTCTCTCCTGCCCAAGGCAGAGGGCCAGACTTGATCTACAAGGTCCCTTCTGACCCTACTTTTATGAATCTATGAATCAGGCACAACCCTGTACCCAATAATGTACCTCAGGGAGTTGTGGTGAATGAAAAGGGCACCAGAGGTGGCTCCCAGATTTCCTGTGTCACAGGGCTGTTGGAGCTCCAGCCAACACTGCTATAGAAGCAGTAGTAGCAATAGCAGCTGCCTTCACTGCATGGAGAGCCCAGGCAGGTGAAACTTTGTTCCCCCTCCCCTTCCCCTCACAACCACACCCCATCTCCAGTGGTCAGCCTTCCTCCCTCCTGTCATGACATGGGCAATGAAGAAGCTCTCTACATCTCTATCCAAAGTATGGGCACAGCCAGAGGTATAACTGAGCAGTTCTGTGCCCTGGGCAGCAGCAGTGCACGTAGAAGCAACATGACAATTGCTATTTTTTTGTCCCTCCCTCCCTACCCCCAAGTCATCTACTGAGCATAGCCATGGGCACAAACATCGCCACTGATGAGATGTAAGGGGTGCATGTGGGTGCACGAGCACCCTTTGAGATTAGTGGTCAGCCCCCTGCAAAAACTACTGCCAACACTGCCAGCAACACGTGTGGGCAGTCGCCACTCACCACCCTTCCCTCCCCCTCCTGCCCTTACTGCCAACACCACTGGTGGCATCTGCAGTCAGTACCTGATCACTACTGGCTGCCACTTCCAGGCCCCCCCACCAACAGCTCTGCCAGCACCTGCGGGAGCTCTCCATCCCCCCGCACATCATCCAGGGGCATGCAGCATTTATGAATGTAGCTCCACAATATGCCAGCCTCTTCATCAGCCACCTGGAAGAGCAAATTTTAGAAAACTGGAATCATAGAATCATAGAAAATGAGGGTTGGAAACGACCTCAGGAGGTCATCTAGTACACTTGCATTACATAGATGATATTTAGATCATCTGGAACAAACACCTGGACTCACTTGTTGACTTCCACTATAGGTTCAGCAACTACTGCCCTCTTGTCAAATTCTCTCTGGAATGCTCCTACACAAACATCAACTTTTTAGGTACCATAATCCACATCTGGGATAGCACCCTATGAACCACTATATACAAAAAACCCATGAAATGTCATATTTATATCCACAAAATCAACCATCATCCCAAACACACTAAGAAACTGTAATGTGTAGTCAGGCTCTCAGATACGACAGCATCTACTCTGAGGTGAATATTTGTAATACCCACATCACTGACCTGAAAAACTAACTTTACCTTAGCAAGGACACTCTAGCAAAGACGTGAACTGCACCTTTGAATGAGCCATCCAAACAACTCCACAATAACCTACAACAATATGAAAATAAAACACTCATTGACTACAAATCCCTGGCTGTCATATAACATCCCATATTGGAATATCAAACAGTTGTAGCCTATATTTGAAAAGGATCAGTTCTTTAGAGAAATGTTCCCAACTCCCCAACTTCCCCTCCAGGGATACCTACAAAGCATCTTTGAAAGATGGGCCTGGGAATAAAAAGTCATAACCTTAGTTGACACTAAAAGCAATGAACTGAACGCAGACAGTGTCTTTATACAACCTACCTACTATCACTGCCAACCTCTCTACATTCCACAGGTAATAAGGGCTCCATCCCTTTTGAAAGGTCTTTATTCTTTTACATAATTATTTTTTCAGCTGCATTTCCTTTGTTTTGAAAGTGTTAGAGTGCATTTGAAAGTTTATCTAGCTTATTTCAACCATGCATTTGGTTCAATAAAAGTTATCACTTCGAAACAATCCTTGTTTGGAAACTTCTATTCATCTCTGTCTGCTCCCACTTCATAGCCATTCTCCATTCCTTAAGTCAATAGTTTTCAAATTGTGTTCCACAAAACCCTGAGGTTCTGTCATCAGGAGTACTACACAGAGATTGAGTGGTCATGGTGAAGTGAGACAAGAGGCAGTGTCCTGCCATTCTGGGGCTGCATTGCAGTCATTGCTATCCAGTCTTTAGGATAGAGTTTGCAATTCCGCAATAGAAGAAGTGATATGAAAGGGCTCTGTGACTTTAGGAAATGTTAAACCCAATTCCCTAAGTGATTTTCCTTTACATGGAATTGAACACAAATCTGTTCTTTTTCCTGTTGTTTAGTTTAGCTTATTTCTCAGACATAAAGGGGGACAATGTCAGTGTGTCTACATGTACAACTAGGCATGCCTACATTTAATACACATTAGTTTAATGCTCATTAAGGCAATTTAGGCTCATGTCTACACATGCACACATTAGAGTGCATTAATGCCATGTGCACAGACTGACATGGGACTAAAGTTAGTCCCAAGTCAGTTCATACACAGCGTTAATGCACCTAACACAACTACATGTGTATTAACGCGCTTTAGCTATTCACACTTAAATTTGATGCCTGCTTTTGCAAGCGTCAAATTTAGGTGAAAATAGCCTAAAATCACCATTTTTAAGGGGCATTAAGGGTGTAGACGCGCACCCTTCATGCATCTTAAACCAGGCTAAAGTGCCTTTAATTGGCACATGTAGACATGCACTTTATGTACAAAAGATTTTCCAACTATACAATTTGTTAAATAAAAGATATCATGAAAAAAACCCTTGCTTCTCATATATTTCCTGGGCCATCATTGCTACAATACTCTAGGCAGCCATAGTTATTAAGGATCAAGTCCTGTGAGCCCTGTATGAAAGCACTAACATTGTAACATTGCTGTAGCCAGGAAGATCCAGGGAATATGCAAGAAGCAAGATTTTAAATGAAAATGAAAATTATTTTAATTTATATAATGGAGGTAAATGAAAGTCATTATTTTACCTAGTATTTAGCTTAAGCTATATGGGCTTTTTTCCCCAGACATGAGGAAGGGCATATTGTGCCTGAACACTTGTCTAACAGCTATCCCAGCTACATACTTAGTTTAATAAAAGATATCACAAAATAAATTTTGTTTCCCTCTCTGAAAGGAAGTCCTGTGGGCCATAAGTGATATGTAGGTCTTGTGTGGGTTCTCTGAACAGAAGTATACTTCACCTATAACTCAATAGAAATTGTTATACTCAGTAACATAATCCCATTGCAATCTAATCTAATTTCACAATGATCATTTCACTATCACGCATGAACTTGTTCTAGAAGTTTGTGGCAAGAAAACTCTCATTCATTTTAATGGCAATGATTATTTTTTAAGGTTTAAAAGACTTAAAGAAGTACTGAATTCTCATGGAAAACTTTGAAAATCATTCTACTTCAAATTAAATCTTCAGGTATCACATTTTTAGATGTTTTTCCTCTCATTCTTTTTAATTACTAGTATATTTGCATGAAAACAGGATCTTAGTTTCTTAAGAGCTCATCTGCTCCTGTTGCTTATTCCTCATTGAAGATGTCACATGTAGAAGGTTATATCTTCAGGTGAGGAATACGCAGCAAGAACAGATGTGCTTTTAAGAAACAAAGTTTTTTATGCAAATAACGTTTCTAACATAAGAAAGTGAAGATAAAAACATGCTCTGAAAATAAAACCCCAAACTTTTTTTTGTAGACATTGAAAGCAGTGAACAATTAAGAATGTACAACTTGAATACTGAATATAAAATGAAGGAATACAATATAACATAAAGATGAAAGAGACAATACAATCCTCAGAGATTACTATTAGCTTCACATGAAAGGAAAAACGGTGATGGAGATAAACTAATATTTTACAAACAGTTAAATTAATTGCAGTGTAGAGAGATAGTGCAAGTGCTGCATAATGAGATCTCACTTAAGCCCTCAAAATAGAATGCAAGTGGGACATAAGTCTTCTCTTGACTCCCTGCAGATATATTGACAATATGAAATAAAAATAAAACAGGAGTGCATCCTGATAGCAAGTTCTTAAAATATTATATTATGAATTATGCATATCGTCACAGAGACCAGTTGGCCCAGAAGGTTGGTACAGTGATTGATACAGAATTTTTATTCCCATATTTCCTATTTGAATTGAGATAATTTCATACTGGTTGAAATGATAATTATCTTTCAATGGCTGCTTGGTGATCTTTTGGGAAGGACTGGTTGGTATCAATTTAATTCTCAATACACTGTAAACTGTAAAACCAATCACTCAAATTTGTACTCTCTAAAAAAAGAAGCTGTTAGTATGAAGGGACAGAGACTGAAAGGTTATTGGCCGAAACCTGTTCAGATCCAATTTGGAACATAGTGGTTGGGTAGCACAGGAGAGCTTGCTTTGTCATTTGCCTTTGTTGTCTATCAAGAGGAAATAAAGGCACTATAACACTCCTTTTCTTGGGTGTGACACGCCTTATGTCTGCCTGAAGCCCATCAGACAAGCATCCTAAAATTCACTTCACTCAGCTGGGTGACTAATGCAAATACACAATTCATCCTATTCATCAAAGCTATAGTAAAAAATGCATAAAAAAAGGGAGCAGCAACAGAATGAAGTGTTATTAATAATTTCTAGGCTTTAATTGTCATTAGACCTAAAGTGAATGTGAGGCAGTATTTCATCTCTGCAGAAGGGGGCACCACTTCATTTTAAAAAAACGTGAAAAAAGAGGAGGCTTGAGAATGGATTTTCCTATAGACAATATGACTATCAAAAAGCCAAACATGAAACTTAACCTCACTTCCTTTGGTATATGGAATGCCAGTAGTGCAGAGACAGGGCCTAGCAAGCTCATTACCTAGAGCCAAGAGCAGACAGACTGTGCTCTCAAAAGATGTTTTTCAGATCTATGATCAGATTGACTAATACTAATAAAAAAAGAATAGACAGCCCCCCTTGACATGTTTTCTACTATTTAAAAGACAAACATTTGCACAGTGCAAGCCACAAATGGATAAAAATTACAATGAGAACTTCTAAGCCATCTGCTAAGTTGCCTAATGAGGCCAGTAACTGTTATTGTTTACAGTGGAACAGTAGGGGTCATGCGTATTTGCTGCAATGAAAGAGTCAATGCATCACTGCAGATGCTAAAAGAGAACTTGTTTTTGCCAAAGGCTGATTATAAATACAATAAAACAACAAAATTAAAAAATCTTTTTATCTCCACAGAGAAATAGGACTTGATAAACCAAATATTAAATGTAAAACAGACTACTACTGTTTTCTAGTAGTCTTCCCTTGTCACATCCTGATTATACAAACCAAACCATAGAAAGTTGCTCTTTAGTATTTAACTAATAGCTAATCACCAAGGACTATTTTGCCCCTAACCATCTAATCTTTGGAAACCTCCTGTGTCATTTGAATGTATTGTACTCCTGAATTAATTTAATTATAAGGTTTGAACTGGCATACTGCCACTATATCTGTTGTTCTGTTTCACTGTTTTCTGTTGCCCGATTGCAATACCTGAAAGGTAGGCTCATTTAGTCTATTAAAAATATCCTAAAACTCCTTGGGTTTGTTTGTTTTTTAAACATTGCATAAAGATAAATATACACAGAACTGGGATACACAACTTTCTGTTACTGCTGTTCCATCGAGCAAGCAAAATAATACCTCGGACAGTAACAGTCTCAATATTTAGAGAAAGAAATCATAGTAATTAAAAACTTGCAGACAAAAGTGACAATTTTCACCCGATCTGGTCACAGAAAGCAAAGATAGCTGTGACCAAACACAAGTGCACAGTTGCAAGCAACTTAAAAAATGGCAGATCAGGTGAAAATCTGACCCCTCATTGCATAAGGTATCAGATAAAGACATTTCAAAATGTGGTGTCTTTGGCTGTATGTAGACGAAACAAGAGCCGTGTGTGCATGACACTTTAAAGCGGGCTAAATAGTTTTGCACTGTTTTAATAGTGTTGGTGTTTGCATACCTCAGTGGTGTATTGTGCATTAATTCCAGCCACTGTAGGAAATTCAATGGAGTAATGCACCTTAAATGACTTGGGGCGCAGCAAACTAAAACTTCTTCAAGGCTTCAGGCTCTGTGCAGCTCCATGGCTCTGCAGGAAGCCCTTCAGGCAGCCTCACAGCAGTATGGGAATACAGCTCCACCCAAGAAAAGTAGCAAGCCTGATTTTTTTTCCCTCTCCCTAGAGCCTGCCTGTGTAGCTGAGCTGCGTGGGGGCCAGTGCTTCCTTCTGCGGCTGCGGTGTCCCTCGGGACTACCCAAGCTGGGTGCTTGTGGGTGGGTGCCACTTAATGGGGCAGCTGCAGCTGCCATGGAGGGAAGCACCAGCCCCACCCCCACAGCCCAGGGACTGCTCCACCTGCCAGCAGGTCACCCTCCCCTCCCTGCCAGAGAGGCAGGTAAGTCAGTGGGGTGTGTGCACAACACAGGAGTTTAACCAAGCCTAAATTGAAGCAGTGTTTTTTAAAATCCACCACTTCAATTTAGAGCCTCTGTTTCGTCTACACACAGTAACTTGTGTGTATGGAGCTGCCAGCCTGTCTCTGTTTTCAAAATGGGAGGGGAGAAAGGGAGCTCAGTCTGGGGGGTTTTCAGCCCCCTCCCAAGGTGGGGGGGCTCCAATGTACCCACCCCACCCTTCAGCAGCAGCTGGGGAGCCCCAAGGATGAGCTCCCTCCACTGCCTTTCCCCCTCCCACTCCGAAACCAGTGAGCACTGGCGGAGAACCCTGGCCATTGCTATGGGAAACTGGCTGCAAGCTCCCAGGCCCAGCTAGATTCTCATCCCTGTAACCAACAGTGAATTTCTGTTTGGTCTGGGGTAACGTAAGTCAAAACGCCTTGCAAAAATTCTTCTGAGTTTATTTGATTTTATTCCTCGAACCTGCATTTCTGTCTACACACTTTATGTACAACCTTGCAATCTGTAATAAGCATCCTATCTTTACCTGGCCCCAGATTCAGCAAAATAGTTTCAACATTTCTCAACCCATGGGTCATGACCCAAAAATGGGTCACAAGAAGATTTCTAAGGGCCACAAGCCTGTGCCAGGCAAACACACAAAAGTGAATATTTCTCTTTTCAGGCTGGCAGCATACCAGCCTGCAAGGGGAACCCGCACTTTTGCAGCATTCCAGCCTGCAAGCAGCTGCTGGGGGTGTAGCCAGCACGCAGCCAGGCAGGGTCTTGGCAGCAGCCCCAGACGCCAGATAAAGGTAAGTGTATGGAAAGCAGGGAGTTTGGAGGGCCAGGGCTTGGGGACTGTTGTGGGGGGGAGGCAGTGTGTGCATGTATGTGTGTGTATGTAGAGGGGAAGAGTATGGATGGGGCAGGTGCCTGCCAGCACTGGGGGAAGGTGGCTGTGTGGCTAGATGCTGAGGCTATAGTAGGGCAAAAGGAACATGGGGCTATGGGTTGTGCACTGGCAGGGCCAGGGGGGTGCAGTTTGGGACAAGCCGTTGATCTTGGCAAATGGGTCCCGATAGGAAAAAGGTTGAAAACTACTGAGGGAACTCATTCTTGGGGCTCCCCAGCTAGTGCTGAAGGGTGGTTTGGGTGCATTGAAGCCCCCCACCTTGGTGGGGGGAGCTCCAGTGGGCCATGGGCTAGGTACAGACATTACACACACACAGGTATAAGGGATCGGAAACCAGTCTAAGCCTGTAACAGAACAGAATTTCAGCATGGATAGAATGGTTTAAAAATGACAGAACCTGGTCTAAGATAGACCTGGATAGATATAGTATCAGAGGTAATCAGTTTAGGTTACACCAGTCTATCAAACTGCTGTATCAAATCCCCGCCCACCTCAACTGAGTTTGCAGTCTGCCAACATGGCAGGCACCTCTGTTGGATCCCCATTACCCACTCTCACAAGGTGGCACAATAGCCTTCCACATTGAGGAGCCTCCGCTCTCCCGCCCAACTCTGCACTGCCCGGCTCGGATGACAGCCTCATGTGGCTCTCAGCCCTGGCTCGTGCTTGCTTATGTCAGCTGAGCTGGGCAGTTGCAGGGGCAGGAGCAAAGGCCCCCACTGCTACTACTGAGCTGGCTGCTAGTGGGCCAGGCCTGGGGAGAGACACCACACTAGGACACCTGTGGGAGTGCCGCCTGCCTTCTGGCCTCAGCCAGTGCAGCGAAGGGTGCCCACTGAAAGGCAAACATCTGTTTCATTTGCTCTGGATCCAATCTATGCAGCTTAGAGAAACCTGAGTAGGTTTGATCAATTCTGCCTTGAGTTTTTTGAATGTCTGTACCTATCCACGAGGACGAATGAACATGATCCATGCTTTGCTGAATTAGAGCTCTAAAATGGATGGTCATGTTGATAGATGGCCACAGCAGCTGCACATGTTCATATCCCTTAGATATTACCAGGATCATTACCCGGCCTTTCTGTGATTAGTACTTCTTGCTTGTATGACTAGCATGAGCAGAGAAAGAAAAAGCTGTCAGATACTCTGGTGACAGATACAGTATAAAACCCTAAATAGCTAGCCAGATTGAATAAGATTAATAAACACTGGCAATTCTGTAGTGCTAGATCCTGAAACAAAAAAAAAAGGCATGAGTATTATTTCTCCACTACAGCATTATGTATTAGGAAGACAGGGTGAGGAGCCTGATGCTGTCTAATGAGGTTAAGTGGTATCTAAAAACAAAGGCAAAAATAAGGAGTATAGCAAGTGGAAGAGGACTGGTTTATTTTGTTTCTTTTTGTATCTTAGTAATAGTAGTGACAGCAAAGGGAATAGTATTTATTGGAATAGATGGAAGGGAATTTATAATAGAGTTAAGAAAAACTGGGACTTTGCAATGACCCTTGGGCCTAGATCCTCTTTTAGCAAGCTGGTTAGATTTCCTCATGCAAACTTAGCAAATGAAAGATATTTGACAGCACAAATACATGCTTTATGCATGTGCGTGTGCACTTCAGTAAATTCACCTTCATTCTCTTCCCTGTAAAATGCATGATACTGTATAATACTTATTTACCTATACGTCAGGGAAATGTAGGGGACTATACCTTTCGCCCCTGCATTTCAGGGGTGTTGCAAGAATTAATTAGTTAATGTTTTTAAAGTGCTTTGAAGGCAGAAAGTACTTTATAAGTGCTCATTTTTAAATCAAAGGTTTATCTAACGTTATTACTGAACCACTAATAAAATAAGTTACATAGCAGTTACAGGTTTGAAAAGCCACTTTTACTGTCTAAAAGATATAAAGATTTTAATTAGTGAATGTTTTGAAAGTGCTTCACTGATGAAAAAAATGCCAAGTATTATTAAAGGTTTTCCCTAATGAAAACAGTTGCAAAATATGAACTCTTGGATGCAACTATAACTTCTAGATGTATTACCTAAAGTTTTGTCCCCTGACAATAGTATTTTCATTTGATGCTCTCGTTTTGTAATGTTGATGAAAAAACCTTGATTACGCTTGTCAAATAAATGTTCATAGGCAGTCCAAGATTAAAGGTATCATTCTTATTAAAGAACAGAAGAATCTAAAGCGTTCTACCAGTTTACACATTAAATGATTTTCTCATATTTAAAGTTAATGTTGCATTTTTTATAGAGGCTGTTCGATCTACTTTAATTTATAGAGCTCCTCTAGTTACAGTTTCTACAAGGGCCTTGAACATCATGCACATACCTGACATGTTAACCAGAAAGCCATCCCAGAATCTCAGTATGTGGTTATATTTGACTCTGATACCACCGAATAATGAGAAAGATTGCATGTTCAAACTGTCTTCGTCCATGCAAAAGCTGTACACCCATGTAACATCTAGGTTACATGTAGGCATGGCAGAATTTGATTTTGATTGGTAAAGATAGATAAATGTTGATGTTACCTCAGAGTCATAGACTGGTGAAAAAATATTTCCATTGTTAGTAAGAGAAATTTATAAAAAGGGGACATAAGACTCGACTGTTGGCACAGTGTTTGGGCAGGCTCCTGCTAAGCAGTGGCTAGAGGCAGGGGGACAGGCTGGGCACTGTGTGTCTGTGTGTGTATCCATCCCTGTCCTCCGCCTCCCCAGCTTGGTGCCTGTAAGGTGACAACCAACCAGGACATCCCTTGCAAACTCAGGCAGGAGCTGGCGGGCAGAGCCAGCTGTTGGCTGCAAGGGATAAATGATGCTGCAGCAGTTGAAGGTTTCCTTGCTGGGGAATGGAGGTGGAGAAGGAAGGGGGAGAGGGAGCAATGACTGCCATGGGACAAAGGAAAGTGGGCACTGAACTCTGCAGCAGTGTGCTGGGTGGCGGCAGCACAGCAACTTCTCCTGTGCCTGCTGTGTGCTAGGCTGGAGGAGGAAGAGAGAGTGTGTGTGTGTGTGTGCGCGCGTGTGCGTGCATGCACGCGCACATGTGTCATACTCATGGCAGGCAGAATAGGCCCTGCCCATTTATTCACAGATGTACACTAACTGCTGGGATGAGACTACAGAGGCCATCTGCTGCTTCCCCTATTCCTATGGCTTGTGAAAGGAACATCTACTTCTCATTCATAGCATGAGAAGGACCTCTGCTGCTGCCTCATATTATGATTTGCCTCAAGAACTAGATTGCCATAACATGGCACTAAATTTGTGCCAGTATAACTCCACTGACTTTAAAACAAATAAGCTATGTCCATAAGAAGGCTATAAAATTTACTATATTTGTCTCAAAATATCCAGACGGGTAAAAAATACATCTATAATCTAAATGATCATTGCACTACTCTATCTTTGTATAACGACAACTCCCTTATGGAGAGGAACAGAGATGCTATGATGTAATAAAAGAATAGCACTGGTGAATAAAGTGTAGGGGATTATTACCATTACTAGTACCACCAAGATTTTTCTTGTAGAGTTATAGAAAATTTCACAATACTTTTGACAAGCTTATTGACTTTGAGTTTAATTTAAGGGATGTAGTAAATGACTAGATAAAAATGCTTGTGACAGAAAATTTCATTCCTCACTCCCTTTGATTTTTAATTCCTCATTCAGTAAATCACAGGATTTTATAGTAAGCTAAGCAGGTACATTTATCTTTAGTTTGGAAAACATGAAAACAAAATGTCAACTTTAAAAAATTGATATTTTGGTAAAGGCAGGCATATTTCTTTGAGTTCTACCTTTCCTGCCATTTATTTTTAGTCTATATTGCTGCTTAGATTGGCTTTTTCAAAGTGCTGACAACTCCTATGCTATGGGTGCATTAGTAGATGAAAATGGTAGAACTGTCAATAATCATGCAGAAAAGACAGAAGTGTTCAATAAATATTTCTCTTATGATTTGGGGAAAAGCCAAAAGATGTTTTTATAGCATTATTATATGATGGAGATGAAATACATTTCACTCCAGCAGAAACTCAGAAGGATGTTAAACAGCAGCTACTAAGAGGGGTCATTGAAATAGAGCAATCTGGATTGCTTGGTAGGCAACCAATATAAATTTAAGTATGACCAAATTCAAAGTCATATGCCTAGACCTAAAAATGTAGACCATAGTCACAGGAAGAGTGCTTGTATCTGTTATCTGGGTAAGCAATTAGCCTGAAAAAAAAGCTTGGAGTTATTGTGGCTAATCAGTTGAACATGAACTCCCAAAAGGACTAATACAAACCTTGGATGCATAAACAGAGGAATATTAAATATCAGTAGATAGGTTAGTTTGCCTCTGTAGTTGGCCACCGATGGAACTGGACATCAATTCCACTGTCCATATTTGAAAAAGGATGTTGTTAAATTGTGAGACAGTTCAGAGAAGAACCATAAGTAACAGTAAAGGATAGGAAAAGATGCTTTTAGGAGCACAATCTATCAATCTTATTAAAGAGAAGATTAAGAGGTGATTTGATCACAAGCTATAAGTACCTTGACAGAAATGTGCCCTCACCGAGGCATTAGGCAGTCAGCAGCAGTTCTTATCTTTTCCTCTCTGGCAGAAGCTACAACCATCAAGGCAATATACATCTGGACTCAATCTAGACTTTGAATTCCATCTCAATGGTCTAACAGGGGGATGGTAGGTCTTAGCAGCCTCCACTCATCCATACTCTTGCCTAGGCATACATTTACAGTAAGGGTTGCCAGAATCTGGAATGGGCTTCCAAGGGAGGTGGTGTTCTCCCCTACCTTGAGAGTCTTTAAGAGGAGGCTAGACATGCACCTGGCTGGTGTCATCTAACTCTGTGCTCTTTCCTGCCCAGGGCAGGAGGTCAGACTCAATGCTCTACTGAGGTCCATTCTGACCCAAACATCTATGAATCTCAAAATTTTTGGTGTCATGGACTCCATACAAACTGATTCATCAGGCACTTAACTAGACCTCTCGCACATACACCATGATGCAAAGGATCAATAGTTGCCTGCAAGTACCAACATTGGAAACAGAAATTTGATAAGAGACCTCTTAAGTAAAGGTATATCTAGATCTAATAGGTACTGAAGCTAAATTCAGGTTGTTTTTTTACAGTGATGCAATTACACTTTTAAACAATTTATCAAAGCTTGTGTTTGATTCTTCATCACTGGACAATTTAAAATCAAGATGGATTTTTTTTCAAATAATAAGCTCTAGTTCAAATAGAAATTAATTCAGTGAAATCCTATGGCCTTTGTTAATTCAAGAATAGATCATCATAATGCCTGTCTTAGACCTATAACTTATGAATTCTGTATCTAAAAACACCTTTAATAGTCTTGCAAAGCTTTGAGCATTCCCCCCTAGTTCTCTACCATGATCTAAAAATACAAAAAGTTTTGAAAAGTTTTCTGTATCTGAAGATTTAATGTCAGATTTTCAAACATGTTGAGCATCCATAAATTAAGGTCCATACCTAAATAGGAACTAAATGGTTTTGAAAATCTAGCCAGTATTTTCTAAATGCTGTTCCTTTTTTTTCTTTTCTAGAACAGGTTCCAAAAGTAGCAATGTAACTTCCCCAAGTTTCAGTTCCGTTAATTTTTGAAGGAAGAGGAAGGTTGCTAGATTTAAAAGTCAGCTTGCCATAACTTTGGACAAGACACAATAGGCTTTAAAGGTGAAAATTTTCCTAAAAAGACACAAATCATAGGAAAAATATCTTTGAAAGTGGTGAAGGTAGATTTTTTTAATGCCAGCTCTGTAAATGTTGTGGGCCTAAATATCTACTGCCTTGCATTTTTTCAGACATTTCTACTTAGCAAAATGAATATAAAACACATCTATTAGAATGTGCTAGTGGAAAATTCTTATTTGATAATATTTTAAGGTGCATTTAATTAAATTAGGTGCAAAAAGTTAGTGAAGGAGGATAAAACATCCATTTGTCTAGCTTGCTTTCAAACAAAAAATAGATTTGTTGGACAATAAAATAAGAGCCACCTGTCTGCTGCTAACTATGTCTCCTGGAGGGATTTGAAAATAAGCTGGAAATGTTTTGTTGTGAAATGGTTAGATGATCTGTTAACCCTGTCTAGTTCAGCAACTTCCTAACTGCCAGATGTCTGGTCTCCAGAAACTCAACTTCTATTATTAGTTCCCAAATAATTTGGATCACTTGTGCAGGTGCACAGGTTAAAAATAAGATTAATGACAGCCAGGCTCTGAAACAATCTCAATATCAAGAAATTTGTAGAGGGATCTAATTAGGTTATAGCCTCTTGTTGCTCAGGAAAATAAAAGTTCTGAAAAGGCTAAGTAGCTTTGTCATACTTTGGAACTGATAATGGTTCCCCTATATCCAGCTAGACCAGCACAGCTGCACCCAGCACTGGAAAGATCAGTGCTGCTGCTGGCCCCAGCCAGTAGCACTAGCCTCCTGTGATCTGGCATGCAGATCAGGGCTCCCCGCATCCCTGGGAGGAGTCAGTAGGGCCCGGAAGCCTTTCCAGGGGTGCAGGGGGCCCTGATTGCCCTGCTGGATCACAGGAGGCTGCTTCTGCCACCAGGGACAGCTCTGGGCACAGTCTGCACCCATCACCAGGGTGATTGGTGCTGCTGCTGCCCCCAGCCAGCAGCACTAGCCTTCTGTCATCCAGCAGGCAGATCGTGGCCTGCCCAAACCCCCAAAAGGGCTGCGGGGGCTGGGGGTATGAGTCCCCAGTCTGCTTCCCAGATCACAGGAGGCTGGTGCTGCTGCCTGGGGCCACTGGCAGGTGGGTCCCCACATGAGCTGATAAGCCCCAGGCCCTGTACCAGAGCTGGCCCGAGGAGGGTGTGGGGCCTGGGGCAAATCAGCTTCTGTGGGGACCCACCTGCCACTGGCCCCAGGTGGCAGCACCAGTCTCCTGTGATCCAGGAGGCAGATCGGGGGGCTCCGGTACTCCCAGGAGCAGTCTGGCATAGGCCCCACAGTCTTCCTGGGGTTCTGGGTGGACCCTGATCTGCCTCCAGATGATAGGAGGCTACTGCTACTGACTGGGGCCAGCGGCAGCACCCATCTTCCTGGTGCTGGTTGCGGGCTGTGCCCAGCACCATCCCTAGGATCTGACAGGCTGATCGGGGCCCCCCCACACCTCCAGGACAGCTGTGGGATTCTTTTGACTCTTCCCAGGAGTGTGGAGGGCCCCAATCTGCCTGCCAGATCACAGGAGGCTGGTGCTTCCTGCTGGGACTAGCGCTGGGTGCAGCCTGCACCTGGTGCCAGGAAGATTGGTGCTGCTGCTGGCCCCAGCCAGCAGGCAGATCAGGGACTTGCCTGCACTCCAGGAGGACTGTGGGGGCTGTGCTGCACTCCTCCCTCTTGATGTGCAGTGCCCAGATCTGGACACAGTACTCCAACTGTGGCCTGACCAATGCTGATTGCCTGTAGGGAAGGGAAGCATTACCTCCCTGGACTGCTTGTGATGCATCTGTAGATGCACGACAAGGTGCAGTTAGCCTTACTGACTGCTTCCTCTCATTGGCAGCTCATGTTCATCCTGGAGTCAACAATGACTCCAAGGTACCTTTTTGCCACCATGTTGACAAGAAGGGTGTTCCCCAGACTACAGGTGTGTTGCTGGTTCCTTATCCCTAGATGCAGTACCCTGCACTTGTCTGTGTTTAATTCCATCTTACTCTCATCCACCTACCTCTGTAACCTGTCTAGATCCAGCTGGATTCTGCCCCTCCCCTCCAGCGTGCCCACCTTGCCCCACATCTTCGTGTCATCAGCAAATTTGGACAGCGTGCTTTCCACACCTACATCCAGATCACTGATAAAGATGTTGAACAGTATAGGCCTCAGGACCAAACCCTGGGGGACTCCACTGCCCACATCCCTCCAGGTCGAAAATTACCTGTCCACCACCACTCTCTGAGTGCAACCATCTAGCCAATTTGCTACCCATCTGACTGTGTAGGGATCAATACCAGTCACCTAGTTTTTTAAAGAGAATGTAGTGAGAAACAGTGTCAAAGGCCTTATTAAATACCAGGAAGATGATATCCACCTTGACACCCTCGTCCAGGGACTCTTTGACCTGATTATAAAAGGAAACCAGGTTAGTCAGGCAGGACCTGACCTCCATGAACCCATGTTGGTTGCCCCTCTGCGTTACCTCCCCTGCTGGGCCCTTGCAGATGTGCTCCTTCATAATTTTCTCAAAGGTCTTCCCTAGGACAGAGGTAAGACTGACTGGCCTATAATTGTTAGGGTCCTCCTTTCTCCCCTTCTTGTAAATGGGGACCACACTGGCCCTTTTCCAATCTTCTGGTACCTGGCCAAAGCCCCATGAGTTCTCATAAAGCCATGCCAGGGGCCCTGCTATGACCCCCGCCAATTCCCTCAGCACCCTAGGGTGAAGAGCATCTGGACCTGCTGATTTAAACATGTCCAGTCCCTCCAGAAAGTCACTAACTAAGTCGTCCCCAACCGTAAGCATAGCGGTGCCTCCCCTGGTTTCATCCGTAATCCTAGTGGGGTAAATGTCCTAGTTCCTGTTCAGAAATATGGAGGCAAAGGTCATACTAAAATATGTGAGGTCATATTAAATTTAAAATAATTAGAAGTCAGGACTTTCCTTGATACTAAAAGAGATTAATTATGCAGGGAATCAGAACAAACGGAGGTTTCTGACATACTTATTAAGTACTAATTTTTATTTGTCCTCATTTGACTCAATTCCTTGCTATTGCTTGACCCGTACTTTAATATATTATATTTTTCAAATATGACACTGTAAAACATGGTCAACTTTTTATGATATACCAATGGGTGATCTCATATGTGGAATATACAACTGTATAGTAAATAAAGTTAAAAACAATAGAAAAGAATTCTAGTTCTCTGATTTGGTTTAAGGCCTTTGGTTTCATTTTGATGTGGAAGAGTCATGGTTTCATGGTTTAGAGAAAGCTTAACAAGGTAGCTTTAAAATGTATGCTTTAAAATCAGATAGCCACAGGATTTTGTTTCTCTGATATGGCAAATTAGAGATTTCAAATTAATTTCTAATATTATAAAAAGCCTTTTATATTAATTTTACAACAAGCTTACTTAAAGTTCTAGAATTAATGCATATATCAATTAGTATAATTGATATTTTTTCCTTTGTCGTCTTTTTTTTTTTGCAGGACTGTTGTTTTATAGTTCATTTTTATTATATTTCAATTATTATGAGCTTTTTAAAAACAAAAACCAAAAAGGGCTTCCCACAAAAATTAGTATAATCCCAAGTTCCTCTTCATAAAACCAGAAAGGTGCTTTGTAGTGAGCCACTAATGTATGAGAAAGAAGTGAACATATGTTGTTACTTGAAGGATAGTTGGACATACATTATGAGGTAGTATTCTAAAAATTACTAACTTTCTATTTTTGCAGTATTTCCTCTTTTACTTAAATCCAATATTAATAGCATAATAAAAAAGGCTCTTAACAATACATGTAGAACATGTTTTAACACTTATGTAGTAAGTAGCCACTCTCATTTTGTATTGCTATTTTTTATTATTTTTAAATGTTCTTCTAAGCTTATTAAAAACTAGGCCTCCTTCAAACATCATGTTTTTCTTAATAAAAATATTCCAATCAATGCAGGCATTCTACAATTCTCCATCTTTTCTGTTTTCTTTTAAAAGTGCATTGTGAAGCAAAAAAATGCACTGGCCCATTCATGATCTACAGAAATGACCTCAGATATCTTCAAAATACCTCTGATAATTTGCTGTACCATTATTTCTCCTACTCTGGTTGCAAAATCTTTGAAGTACATAAATTGTCATGTCATATAAAACTCCTCTTTCTCTACTTAATACGGAGTTGATACTAATTCTTAGACCACCTAATGTTTGGATCTAGGAGATAGCTTAACATAAGAAATGATAAACATAGAAAAATAGAGTTGGTAGGGACCTTAAAAGGATGACAAGAGGTTGCTGCTGATGATTGGGATCAATGCTGAGCACAGTCCGCACCTAGCACCCGGAAGATCAGTGCTGCCACTGGCCCTAGGCAGCAGCACCAGCCTCCTGTCATCCAGGAGGCAGATCAGGGGCCTGCACCCCCGGGGAGGAGTCTGGCACAGCTCCCATAACCCTCCCAGGGATGCGGGCAAGCCCCCAATCTGCCTGCCAGATGACAGGAGGCTGGTGCTGCCACCTGGGGCCAGCAGCAGCAGCAATCTTCCCAGCACGGACTGCCGGTCGCACCAGCCTCCTGTGATCCGGTACGCAGATCAGGGCCCCCTGCACCCCTGGGAGGAGTTGGCAGAGCCCTGCAGCCCTCCCAGGAGTGTGGGGGGGCCCCAACTGGCCTCCTGAATCATAAGAGGCTGCTCCTGCTGCTGGGGACAACGCTGTGTGCGGCCTGCACCCAGAGCTGGGAAGATCAGTGCTGCCACTGGCCCAAGCCTCATGTCATCTAGCAGATGGACTGGGGCCTGCCTACAACCCCGGGAGGGCTGGGGGGCCTGTGCAGACTGCTACTGGGGGTGCGGGCCCCCGATGTGCCTCCCTAATCACAGGAGGCTGGTGCTGCCACCTAGGGCCAGTAGCAGATGGGTCCCCAAATGATCTGATATGCCCCTGGCCCTGTACCGGAGCTGGCTGGAGGAGGGTCATTTAGTTCAATCCCCTGATCAATGCTAACTCATCCCCGTGTAAACTATCTCATTCAAGTATTTGCCTAATGTACTTTTACAAGTTTCTAATGATGGAGATACTACAATCATCTGTTTCAGTGCTGAACCATGCTCATAGCTCAGTGAATGCCTTCTCTTTCAGCCAGTTGATGGAGATAACTAATGATATGTGATATATCTGCCGTCTCTGGAGAGCGGTCATAGGCCACAATAAGGCCTGTTTACATGCACAAGGCCACAAAGATGATGTCTTCCTCCATACACAGGTAAGATGAATCAGGGAAGGTTTGTGGACAACATACATTTTTTCCATGTTTTTATATTATATTGGTGTCATGGTCTTGAATACATACATGCTTCCATTCCACAGGGATCAGAATGCCACATACCACTTAATACCCAACTATCTCTATCACTGCTACATTCTCTTTCAGAGCAGGTGCAAATTTATTTTCTGTTGGCCCACTTGTTTTCATCACAACCCTTCTTAGTTTCTTGTCTGTTTTCATTATGAACAGCATGTTTCCCAATGGAATTATTCTCAACCAATATATTTGGAAACGGATCTAGGTCTTTGTTGTATCAGAAAAGATAAATTTTTGTGTGCTTTTTTCAAAACATTTCTGGCATATGTTGACAATTAAATGACTTCTTTTTTAGTTTTAGTAATTCTTATAAAAAGTATAATTACTGATTAGGATCTTTGACAATGTGTTATGTACAGTAGTTGTTATGCCAAAAAAAGGAGTAAACTCCATCAGGCTTTGAGGACACTGCTGATTTGCTTGTCATGACCTTTTCTATGACCTTCTTAAATCAGACTATATTCCTTTGGTGGAGAAAACTGTCAGGCAGATATACTGAAATTGGTCTTACAGTTTTTCCAAGTGTTATCCTCAGCAAGCTACTGGAAAGAATTGTGTATAGCATATCTCAAATGGGATTTTCTATATACCAAGATTTCATCTCAGTAGCTGAAGATTTAGAGGGCTCATTTTCAACAAGAGTCTTGAAATATTTCCGAGCTGAACACGTTCCAAAATTTAGCCTTTTGTATTGTTTCAGATCAATGTGTTAAAAATGTTGTAATACAGTGGGCCTCAGGCTTTCATGGACCATTTACATGCTAACTGTGGAATCAGCTTTTCTGGGTAGTTACAGTAAAAATACTGAGAGAAGTAGTCCACAAGATGATGCCCCTCTTACAAAGTGGTTTGTGCAATTAAAAGCTGGAGTATTGCAGCTGTAAAATACTAAATTGTAGGCAACGACATCTTCTGTTGAAATTATCATTAAGACTGCAGTGTTATTATTCAATAGATGAGTAATATAACTACCAGTTGGCAGGTAGCAATTAATGAGTCTCATATCATAACAAAATGTTTGAACTATTTAGATTAGGAGTTGCCTAAATTGGGCCCATGGAACAAAATATGGCCTGGGAGCCCTTTTGATATGGTCTGCCACTGAGGACTACTTTTTTTAAATAGCCCTTCAAGGGCAAAACTGTTGGAATCTCTGGCTTAGCTGGAATCTGTAGGATCACTTTCCAGCTCCAGTTCCTCTACATTCTGCAGCAATCCCCAAATTTGTTTCTTCAAGTTTAAAGGAATTATTCTGTGATGTTCCACAGAATAACTAATTAATCCTGGAGGCACCAATTCATCCCCAGGTTAGGGAACTCAGAAACTTAATTTTTTTGAACTAGCTATAGGACAGTCACCATATGTATTTTTCTTTAATGTTGAAGATTACTGAGGGTGATATTTTGGATTTGGAGGAAGAGTTGTTTTTTACAGGTGAGAAGGCTTCTGTGTTGCAAAATGTAGGTAGCTGTATTACTCCAAAGTCAGGTGGAAGGAAGGGTAGATTTGCAATTTATCTATTAACCAAAGTAAATATATCTACATAGCTTCAGCTTTCGTGAGCTGAAGCTCACTTTATTAGATGCTGTGAAAGGATGTACATAAAGTCTGTGTTGCTCCAAAGTCTACAGTAGATGGAATCTGTACCTCTTGTACTACATGTCCAACTAGACTTAAGTGCAAAAAAAGGCAGTGATTCCAAGCATTGATCTGTTGAGATTGTTTTTTTGCATGTGTGTTTTAAACTACAGAGTGCACTGCAGCCAGTTTACTGGGTAATGTTATCTTACTCTGCACACATTTGAAATATATGATTGTTTTAGGGGACTGGTATTTAGTGTGAAGGAAGGTAACTTTGTGAAAGGTGCCAGATGATTACGTAATAGCCATACCTTACATGAGCAAGAATATTGTGCTTCACTTAGCAACATTTCTGATATTTTGCAGATTGATACAAGGATGCTTTGATTTTTACAAACTTTGCCTGGATATTGACATCGTGTATCATGTATGTTTGTCAAAGAACACCAGCTTGTGATCTATAATTAGCAGATCATCCAATCCAAGGATGTTTTTTTCAGAAGTGCTTTTCTGATTTAAACACACAAATGCACACACCTAAAACTGTTGTCTTTATTTAACCAGCTCTACCAAGAAACTCACAGGGGTGAATACATACAACAGTGTCAGGTATCTCTATGGACAGTAGGGATCTTATTGTATACACATGGCCCTACAGAGTACATAGTTCTGCATTTCAAATGGGTCTGGAACATTCAAGAAAGTTTTTTTTAACACAAACTGGGATTTATTCCTGGAAATAAGAAAGCTTTTTTTATGCACGTCTGAGGAAACAGTGAAACAATAGAACTCAGTGCAGTCTAAGACTCAGCACAGAGGTTAGAAGAATTGAAAATTATCAATGCAATTCAACCACACCTCCCAATTTTTGATGGTTTAGTGTAGCATATTTAGCCAGAAATCAGGGGCGATGCGTAGGGCGTGCATGCAGGTGCACATGCACCCCCTAAGCATGGCAGTGCACTCCCTACGAAAAGGGACCACTGACACTGTTGGCAGCACCTGCAGGCAGTCGCTGCTCATCACCCCATTGCCAACAGCACTGGCAGTGTCTGTGGGCAGTCCGCAATTGCTGCTGGCCACTGCCAGCACTGCCAGAGGCACCTGTGGGTGGTCGCTGACCCCTGGTTGGTACTCACCATTCCCTTCCCCTGCCGCTGACAGTGCCAGCAGCATCTGTGGGAGCTCTGCACTTACTGCAACGACGTTCCTGCAACCACCAGCACAGCTGTCCTCATGCAGCTGCCAGGGGCACACGTCATTCATGCCAGAAATGCATCAATTCCATTTTGGTAATACTTGTGTGGCTTTTGTGGAGATGTTATTTCTGTAGCATTGTTTTCATGTCCAGGTGGCACTATAATGTAAGCATAATGCTTTATTGCTAGCTGGCATAGAAGATGTAAAATATTTTGTGTTCCACCTAGGAAACTGCATCTTTCCTTTTCCAGGAGAAAGATGAGTCTATGCAAAGAAGGATTTTCTTTCTTGTATTAAACCCTGGTTTTTTCTATGTACCTGTTTTGTATTTCAAAATAGGATTCTTTTGTCTGTTAAAATAGGCTTCCATAACTCACTTTTATAATTCAAATTAGGTTCTTTCTTTTCTTTGTTGTATTTAGAGAGGTATTATTTCTTCTTTTCTTCATATTTTGAAGCAAGGTTATCTTATTTTCTCATTTTGTTAAGAAGCTGAGTCCTTTCATTTTAAAGCAGTGTTTTTACTTGTTTCATTAAGCCCTTTTTTATAGTCCTATCTAAATTAGAGAAGTTTGACATGCTAACCAGTGTGTGGTTCTTCCTACATACCTTTAACAAAGATAGGGACCAACGGTCATAAATTCCTCCAAGACCAATTTAGGTTGGACATGAGAAAACACTTCTTTACTGTCTGAGCCCTCAAGACCTGGAATAGACTTCCTCCAGAGGTGGTGCAGGCTCCTACTATGTAGTCATTCTAGAAATGCTTGGATACTTATCTTGCTGGTATCCTTTGACCCCAGCTAACTTCCTGCCCCTGAGGTCCCTTCCAGCCCTAATGTCTATGAAATCTATGATATGCACACAAATCCTCATACCACCATATAGGTGTTACTACTATGCTTTGGATTAGACTTGCTTAAAGCAAAGCTACCCTCCTCATTTATCCTTTACTATGATAGTTATGGGTAATGATCTAAATAGTGTAAACAGTTCTTTTCTGTAAGGCTCTTGTAGTCTGGGAACACTCAAGGGTGTGCCTACCCTAAACTGGAAGGGATAGATGAAGCAGGTGACAGTGCTGTGAGAGTGACACTGATGATTTGAGCTCGGGTCCCTCTTTCCTCCATAGAGTCAACTCCACACCAATGTTCTTAACTATTTTCAGTTTATTGAAGTATAATATACATATTATTCTTATCATATATATGTAAGTATCTTAATCAGTTTCAAAGGAAAACTTCCTGTGAGTACCCCAATGATATCATTCAACAACACCAAAGGTGTACAGATAACTATTTACAATATGGTAAGCCAGGAACCACCTCCTGAGACTGCTTGTCCCAATGAGCATCCCACCTCAGGGATGGCCTTCTCAACTCTGTGCTCTACAGAGGCCTAGTGCAACTGGTGTGAGTCCTCAGGATGCCTGTGTGAGGAGGAAGGGTGGATACCAAGGTGGGTGAACCACATAAATTGAAATCAATGGGTAGTTTACAGGGAAGCTGTCATAACTAAGTCAAATAAATGCCCATGTCACAATAGACCGCATAAAACACTTACCTCTCTAAATGACTGTCATTACCCCCAGATTTAGTCATGGAAGCATGCTGTGTGACATCAGCCATTCCACATTATGCTTGGCAGTCCGTTATTGGCTCCCCTAAGCATACAAAAGTCCGTGCAGCTTCCGCCCAAGTCAAAGAACTCTGTGGCGAGCTCTGAACATGTGACAGAGTAAACTCTGAGGAGAAATCTGAGGAGAAATCTGAGGAGAACTCTGTGCACGTCATAGAGAAAAGTTGGCGGACTGATCACCCTCCAACACCTCCCCGTCACCACCTGTTCCTGACGTACCCCATCCTGCATGCCCATTCCATCCACAAACTCGTTGACTCATTTCGTTACCGTTACCTGTAACTACGTAAGCAACCTTATCACCTGCATTGCCACTTTTAGTGGTGTAAGTAAAGTTATTTTTTTCAACCAATACGCTGTCCAGCTTCTCCATCCACCAGCCCGCCTGATGACCGATTAATAAGCGCTCCTCGGGTCGGCTCTAGCCGTCTGAGACAGAACCCAGAGAAATTATTGGCAGAGTACAACCAGGTAGAAAAAGGAGGAGGTGGGGAGGGGACAGTGTGAACAGGCAGCGCACCAATGAGGAACCAATTATACAAAGTAAACTAATCCCATCACATATTATACAACATATCCATAACTATGATAACAATCTTACAAAATATAAGGTCAGTTTTACACAATATAAGGTGTGTCTACCCCTGGATCCCAGCTAGCAAGGGGCACTTCCCCTCCTATGGGTCTAGCTAGGAAGGAACCTTTCACCCAGGGCTTCCTTCTGGGAGGGAGAGGGGAAGGGACTTATTTCAGGAATGCCTCCCCTGCAGGACCGGACTCTACCAGCAACTTACAGTTCTGTTCAAGGAGCCATCGACCGGGCCTCAGGGTCCTCTGCTCAATTAGAGGCCCCTCTGGTGCTGTCTGCTTCGCTCTGAAACCTCCCCTCTGGGTCCCAGGTCCCACTTTGGGCACCAAGGGTTCTTCCAGTTCTCAGGGGGAACCTAGCGGCTGCTGGCTGGGTTTACCTAGCTGTACACCTGGGCCTCCCATTTCCCAGGCCCTGCTCTAGGCTCTGAGGCTCTTTTAGTTTTTTGAGCTGGGCCACGCTGCAGGGCTCCGGCTATGTGGTTTACATCTCGAGCTACCTCCAGGCCCAGCTCTCTGCGTGCTGGTCTGCACACTGTGTGGGGCCCAAGAAGCCTTGAGCTGCTCCCAGGGCTGGCTCTCCATGTGCCGGGCTGCGCGCCGCATGAGGCCTGAGCAACCTTAAGCTGCCCCCTGGGCCAGCTCTCAGTGTGCACATCATGTGGGGCCTAAGCAGCCCCGAGCTACTCCCAAGGCCGGCTCTCCATGTGCCAGTCTGCGGCTCCATCTGGCCCCCTGCTGGGGATGCAGGCTCAAGCTGCCTTGATGCAGCTTCCAGAGCCTCAGCCCCATGTGCTGATCTGTGCACCACTGGGGTGAAGAAGGGATCCTGGGGGAGGCTCTTCCCTTTCCAACGTTCCTCACTCTGGTGTCCTGTGCAGCTCATGCTGCTCCTTTTACGCCCTCAAGGGGCTCCACCTCGTGAAGTCCAGCGGACCTGCACCTTGTAGGTCTGAACTCGGTCTGGGGCTCCTTGCCCTCTTGCTGCAGAAAAAGAGAGGTGCCAGTTCTTCCCTACTCTTCCCTGATTGGTGGATGGGCTCCACCAATTGGCATTGAGAATTCTTGAGCCCGGGATGCACTGGTGCTTGAGGAGGAGGTAAGTCTGGCACATACTACACTGCTAAAGGGTCAAGAAAGTCAGAACAAGTATAATTATGGAGAAGTATGGTCACAGTAGAGGAGAGGCTGGCGATTCAGACCGACCTGGACAAGCTTGCAAGGTGGGCAGACCAAAACCTGATGGTACTCAACATGGAGAAATGCAAGGTGCTCCATCTCAGGGGAAAAAAATCCACATCACACTTATAGGCTGAGCAGTGCTGCACTTACTAGCACCATGACTGAAAGAAACTTGGGCGTCATGACTGACCACAAGACAAACATGAACCACCAATGTGATGCTGCAGATGGCAAAACAAACAAAAGGTGGCCATGGTGCTGTTGGCAGCAGGGGAGTAGGGGTGGCAAGCAGTGACTGTCCACAGGCGCTGCTGGCAGTGTCATTGGCACCTGTTCGCAAGGAGTGCACTACCAGGCTCAGGGGATGCATGTGTACCCATGTGCACCCCTACGTGCCACCAATGTCCTGCAACAAAGTATATTATTTTCTACAAACCTCTTCCACTGCAATTCTGTACAAAGATTCTTTGTTCCCAGGTTTGTACCTAACTGACTGGGAAGAATTTGAGGTAGATTCTTTCCAAAGAAAAAACAACAGTCTCTCTTCCATGGTGAGGAGAGCTCTTAGTGCACTTACTCATGTTACAGTTTTCATGTGATTGGCCCCTGAAAGCACTCTACAGCCATGACATAACACACATGCTGCAGAGTGCTTTTAAAATGGTTCATTGTGTGAAAAATTAACACCTTTCAAGTCACGTATTACATAAAGGTCCTGTAAAGCAGAGCATCTCAGGGAACTTGTGTTCCCTCCAGGGTTAATTTTTCACATGGGGGCAGGTCTGGGCTGGGCAATCACCAGCCCAGACCTGTCCCTTGGGTTGTCAGCAGGAGAGGGAGAGAGAAAGGCAGGGAAAAGGCAGCAGCATAGAGCTGCCAGCTGAGGGTGGAGGGTGGGATGTAATGGAGACACATTGCTTCACAGGCCCTCTCCAGCTACCCCAGCTGGAATATTTGGAGGAGCTGGCCTGAGCCCACAAGCTAAGTGGGGTCCCTTCCCCAACCTCCCACCTGGACATATTGACAATGGCAACAGAAGTTACCTTCTGGGATTTGCAGTGGCCAGAGCTGAACTGGGGGTGAGGCGGGGGATGCGAGGGACAGGTGGAGCAGAGTTCCCTTGCCTTGTGGGCCTGGCCTGGCTCCCCTTGACACCTCAGCTGGGGCTTGAGAGATACTTCTCAGAAGATCCTTTTCTCTGTTGCCAGGCTAATACCAGTCTCAATTTGCATAATTTTTTTTTTCTTTCTCAGAGTACTTTACATGTTTGTGTTGTATTAATTTGGGTTTATGCTATGCTTTTGGAATTGCTGTGATATAACATAATGAATGTAAATATGGAAGTCAGAAGAAATTACAAAAATAACCTAGAGCGAGGGCATCTAGCTGGAGGGCCACAGGCTGCATGCAGCCCACAACCACATGGCAAGGTAGAGCCTAGGGGGTTGAGGACCATGTACCATCTGAGCAGCGGATGAGAGTGACTCCCAGGGCCCCACCCCTGCAGTGTATGGCTGGCCTGATGTGTGGCCTGAGAGCCAAATGCCCATACTGCATGTGGCCCTTGGCTGCAACAACTTGGACAGTCCTGACCTAGTGAAAGTGGCTGAGAAGTTAGCTTGTGGTCTCCATTTGAGTAAGAAACTCAAAATAACAAGGGAACACAACTGATCAGTCAATGGTTCTGTTTTGTCCTAGGTTCCTATGGGGACACTGAATCCTAAATGGTTCTAACTTTAACCAGACAGTGGTGACACTGACAGAAGTGGTTTTATAAAGCCAGACAGGGAAGTTAAAGGTTGATGGGAGACCATGCAGTTGTTGCAAGTCCCGTTGGACTCAGACAGACAAGCTTAGGAGACTTGCTTCTTGATGCCCATTTGACCCTGAGTCTTATAAAGCTGTATTTGTTCGAGAGGTAATTAAAGGGTAAGGTTTATTTTTAGAATAAGTGTTATGGGTCTTAATAAATGAGACTGTTAATAATTTGAACAATTGAACAATCAGCTCTACCTTCATCCACCATTTCAAATTTTCTATTATCTATACACATGATTATTGTTTTTTCCCCAAATAAGAGGTAGTTGCAATTTACAGTTTTGAAAGATTCCTGAATACTTGTAACCAGGAAAACTACACTTGTAAAGGTGACAAGGCATGTGAAGGAAAAGCAGAATTTAACTGTTTAATTCCTAAAGCTTGGGCTAGATAGACTATAAGAGAGAGACTGGAGCAAATCATTGAATTTCCTGAAAGAGACCCTTGGACATAAATGAACCTGATTTTTACTACTACAAATGACACCTGGCAAAATGAATCACACATATATTTATCTGGAGTACTGTGTGCAGTTCTGGACTGCACATATTTAAAAAGATGTGGAGAAGTTAGAGAGGGTTCAGAGGTGGGCAACAAAGATGATCAAGGGATTGGAAAGCAAGTCATACAAGGAGAGGGTGAAGGAGCTAGGCATGTTCAACATGCAAAAAAGGCAATTAAGATGTGACATGATAGCAGTTTAAAAATACTTGAAGGGCTGCCATAAAGATGAGGGAAAGCACCTTTTCTCTCTTGCCGCAGAGAGGAGACTGTGGACCAATGGCTGGGAGTTACAGCAAAGTAAGCTTAGATTGGATATCCAGAAAAAAAAATCTTCACTGTTAGAACAGTGAGGCACTGGAATAGACTGCCTAGGGAAGTTGTGGACTCTCCATCACTGGAGGTGTTCAAGAGGAAGTTGGGCAGCAACTGGTTGAGGGTGATCTAGGTATAGATATGCCTATATTCTACCACAGGGATTTCCCATGCTTCTGATCTTTGATGGTTGCCCCCACCCCCACTTTTCTGCTATATAGGTCAGGATGTTTGTAAGCCTTGCCAGAGACATTGGGTGCTGGTTATAGCGGAAGTTGGGGACTTTGATTAGGGTATGCCTATGCTCCTGCTGGGACCAAAGCCAGAGGTTCCTGGCTAGAGGGTATTACCCCTCTGCTCAGGGTCAGACCAATTGCCATATTTGGGCTCAGGAAGGAATTTTACCCCATGGTCAGATTGGTATGGACTGTGGGGCAGAGTTGGGGGAAGGCATTCCTTCTTTTGTAGCAGGGGGCATGGTCCTCTACCTGTGATCTCTTGAGCGTAAATTATCAACCTTTTATAGAAGCCGGACACTGGCTCCCATGGTTCCCCTACTTTACCTGTAGTAGCTTAGGGTGCTAGGTCTGTGCAATGTCAGTATTGATGGTGGTCTTATGTAGAGTTTAGATTATGGTTTTTATGGTATGGTTGGAGTAGGGATGATCCTGCCTTAGGCAGGCCTGCCCCTTAGGCAGGGGGTTGGACTAGATGACCTCTGGAGGTCCCTTCCAGCCATATGTCTCTGACTCTATGAGTCTATGTGGCATTCAGCACTCATAGCTGGGTATTCATAACCTTGGTGTCTAACAGAGCTGTTTGCTAGCTAATGAAGTTATCTGAAATCTGGTGCCAATGTGAAAGAGGCTATTTAACAAAGACGCTCCTCATTTTGCAAACCTTCTCCCTGTGTGTTAAGTCATATATGTTTATTTCAGCAACCAAATGAAGTTTTTAATGATCTTTTTATTCCCATTACCCTTGCAGAGCCAACTCAGCTGGATTCTGTTCTAGACCTGGATTCTATTATTTCTTTCCCATCATCCACAGAATCGTTTACTAAGTTCCAGTTGACTGTTCCAGTCATTTACACCTGGGCACACCACTGAGAAGAGTTTGTACAAGTGTCACTTATGGAATAATTTGAAAACAATGGGTTGCAGATGTTTACTTGAGGCACAATTTGGCTCCCAAAACCTCTAGTACTGATGATGATGCATGAGAAGGAAAGAATCCTTTTTGGTTCAGATTCTACCTTCTGTTTCAGTTCAAAATAATATTGTTTTTACTTGTAAAATGAGTGCTTTTGTTCTGGGAATATAAGCTATAAACACAGAAATCTACAATGCCATTTTAGAGGTGCTTTATAAAGCCTGTGCGTATATGCTACTATTTATATTTGGTCCATTTTTCTCTATGTCTTCACTAAGTAAGGACTTTTTATGTATTACTAGGGAAGTTGTTCTTGCTCCTACCTTGGGCATCTTCAAGAGTAAATTAGATAGGTACTTGGCTGGGGGTCCTGTGACCCTGGCACTCGTTCCTGCCACTGGCGGGGGGTCAGACTAGATCGCCTGCTTTAGGCCCCTTCTAACCCTAGATACTATGATACTACTATGATACTATGATACTATTGCGTTTGTGCACATATTTGTAATACTGGGTGTCCAACTGGAGGTCTGTAGATTGCACAAGGCTTGTGGGTCCCTGCAGCTACCTCTTCTACAGCTGCACAGGAGGGAAGGGCTTGGAAGGGCAGAACCCAAACAGCAGGGGGGAAGAGGGTTCCCAAGGGTCCCCCCAACAGCATATGACTGGTGTGGTGTATGGCCTGTACACTGCTCTGCAGTGGACAGCCTTGATCTAGAGAAAGTGAGTCACCCTGAGTAGATAACTCTATTTGAATAGGGAGCTCAAAATCAATAAGGGAACAAGAGTAGTCAGTTAATAGAATATCTCAGGTATTTGGTGGGTGTGACAGAAATGATCGGTTCTGGACAACCAGGGAGCTGTAACAAGAGACTTTCTCCTGCCCTTTCTTACTTGAGAGGATAAGTGAATCAAAGCCCTTTGCTGCCTTCTATCTTGCATGGGGCCTCAGAACCACACACACTGTTAATTCCCTTAGCGATTTTCAAACAGAAAAAGGAGGTAGTGTCTACCACTCTATAGCCATAGGCAAGGCAGATTTGTGTAGGCATGTTACATAGCTGATAGTCTACCTTGTATCAAAAGATTGCACAACAGGACAATTTCTGGGGGAGCAGTAACATCAAAGCTATGTACCAAAGATGACCTGCTGAGTCTGTGCGCTAGAACTTTTGGGAGGGTGCTTTAGCTATGATCAACCCTACAGTTTGTGGAACAAGTAAAAACATTCTGTATTTTCTTTCTTGTTCCAAAGAAATATTATCAGTGTGAATCACAAATATTAACAGCCTAGAATCAATAGATAACAAATGCCTTTGCTGTTCTTTGGAAATATTCTGTCATGAAGATGATGGTCAGAATGCTCGTTAACATTGCAGGCAATGGTCTATCATAGGCCTTATTTAATCCCTTCTTCCACCTATCCTTCCCAACCTAACTTTTTAGTTGAACTAGCTATTGCTCTACGTTTTCCTGACGAATCTATCTGTAGTATTCCCAATGACAAAAAAAAAATCATGTTTTTTCACCCTGTTCTTTCTAAAGTCAAGTTTATTATCAAAGTTTGAAATTTCACATGCACATTTATTGAACTAAGGCTCACTTGTACTCAGACAGCCTTTTTTCACATGACATCCTGGTGCCACAGGAATCTTTTGTGGGATACTTGAAGTGTCCCAGTCATACATTTTATCAGCCAAAAGTGCTTCTTTAATGTATAATTTTATAATAGAATTTGCTATATATTTACCAGAAGCAGGTTGTCTAGTGGAACTTAAATGGGAAAAAGGTTTGGACTAAAGAGTAAATTTATGAGGATGTAAGTAAAGTTGTTCTCTTGCTCCATCACTTCTGCAGTTTATCATGGTATACTCAATTTGGACACAGTGGGCGTGTCTACATGTGCATTTATGCTGGCTTAAATTTACTGCACAGTAAATTACTGCACAATAAGTGGAAAGAGGCTGGTGTCAACCCATGCAGAGGATCTGGGACTAAATTTAGTCCCAGGTCAGAACAGCCTGCTTTGTGTCCCTGTGGCCACTGGGGGAGCTCCAGTCTCTGGCCACATGGCTGTCAGCCCTTGAGACTAATTTTAGCTCCAAGTTGAAGCCAGGAGAGGTGACCAGCCAGAAGCCCTGGGGCTGTGCTCAGATTGGCCCCATAGTGGGTGGGCACACCCAGCAGGGAGGCCTCCCAGGTTACTGCGCAGTAGTATGTCTGCACTTGTGTTACTGTGCATTAAATAATCAGGCATGATGCAGGTATCAAATTTACACTCACATCAGCATAAGTCACCATATTTACTGCGCAGTATGGGTGCACATGTGTAGAGGGGTGCCCATACTGTGCAATAATTTTGGTTACTGCCCAGTAAATGTGCTCATGTAGATGCGCCCAGTGGGTGCATCTACATGAGACATTTACTGCTGGGTAGACTAATTAGCTCTGCAGTAAATGTTGCACATCCACACATGCACCCCTGGTAGACTGGAGTAAACTAATTAACTGTACAACAGGGTAGTTCTTGTAAATACAAGTACTATCCTACTGTGGTGTTTTTTGCTTTGCAGCAGCACACACGTAGACACTGTCCTGGCTGGCTGGGGCACAAGGCTGCTACAGTTTGAAGGCTGCCAGCTGGCTGCCCACACTGGACCACCCTTGTGCCCCAGACAGCCAGCCCCTCTGTAGCACATTTAGCCTCAGAGAACAGCCCTCGGCTGGCAGCTCTGGTGTGGTTAAATGTGCTGCAGGCTTTGGTGCACATGTAGATGTGGCACCTGGGAGCCATAAAATCCGGTATGATAAGCACCAGAGTTTATTGCTTATCATTAATTGCACATGTAGATGTGCTCAGTGTTACTGAAAATTGTCTACTCCAAGAAATACGGAACCATCAATGTTGAGTCAGAAGTTGAGAGTAATGAGACCATAAACAAAATACATTTTTTATGACTATTTCACAATACATTAAAAAACCCTGCCACAAAAAATCTTGCTTTTGAAAATGTGGTCCCCTTCATTTAAATTCACTATTATGAATCTTGTGATAATTCTTTATTGTACAAACATTTACATTTTTTCAGAATTTTACAGTGACTGTACCCCAGGGAGAACATTGTATAACATTCGTGTTGATAAAACAGATTTGCCACACAGAACTTTAAACATACAAAACATTAAAAAACTATTGCATACTTGCAAGCTTTTTCACTAGTTCCAGCTTAAGTTAGAGCTGAATAGGAGCTGTGGTGCTAGTTTCCTCAGGGATTTTATGCAAGTGTGTATAGAGCAAGCTTTATGACAGAAGAAGGTTCAGACAATGTGTTACTTGTAGCTATAGTATGGCCAATATTTACATATGAATCCCCCACCCAAGTCAACAATGCCCCTTTAAAGTTATAAACACCTTTAAATTCAGTTTGACCAAGTTCTTCATCTGGGAAGAATTTCAGGGAATCGAAGGAGACTTTGAATTACATACATGTCCAGTGCAAAGTTGGGTCTCCATGTGAGAACTACGGACAAAGCATGGTCATGGAAGGTTCTACCAGACCACTTGTAATCTACAATTCCACCAACACCAGCAACACCAGCATTATGATATAATAAATGAATGACACTGCAAAGTACAGGAAAAACAGTGCCTCATCTAACATTAGTATTAATATTGTTTTTTACAGTACATAGTAGAGTTGAAATCTTGCACTGAGTGTTAAACTTCTCACCCTGCAGGTTCAATGACCTACTTTTTAGTATATGAGCATGTGCAGTGTACATAGTTTAGGTGGGAAAAGCTTCCCTGAGGAAAATTTTCTTTGCAGGATTGAGTGCTGTATGTAGAATGAGAGTGAGGAGTGCAGAAGTGAATGTGATGTGTGCACAACACTATGATTAGTTAAGAGAGTGAGTGACAGCTGTCTGTCACTGAAGGTATAAAAGGGACAGGACTAAGAAGGTCTTGGTCCTTAACTCCTGGAATGACAACTTTCTGTGTGTTTGTCTGTAGCAGGGCAAGTGATCAGTGCGCGATTGATCAGGTCAGTACAAGTGAGAACTGGGGCGGTTAAGATCTTGTTGTGATTGACTGGCAAGTATACTGTGGTGTGACAGTCCAGGGCCGTTGACCCAAGGAGGGGTCACCACACCCAGTGTGTGTATAAGTGTATGTGTATTGCTCACTCCTGTTCATGGACTTGTGTGATTAATTGTTGTATAGCTGAGTGGGTGTGCACCAGGGTATATAGTATGTATATAGGGTGGTTAGTGTCGTATTGGTATTGTTATTATTGATGTTCTATTTAATTGCATTGATTGATTGATTGTTGGTGGTGTTGTTTGTTGCTGAATAATATAGTTATGTTAAACCCTTTCCATCTGTGTCACGTGTGATCACTATTAATTTTTGACATTTGAACCTGTGTGTAGGATCAGGCTGTAGATCTATGCCAAAAGGAAATGAATCCTTTTAGGGCTGAGAATCCTCAAGAGGACAGGAGCTTATTTGGAATGAAATGTTGTGGCCTTGCTCCCTCCCATAGTAGTATCTACTTGACTTTGCAATCAAGTCATAGCTGTATAGTTCTAGGCATTGTGCAAACACTGGTTCTGATCCTCTGCTACTGTAAGTCAGCATAGCTCATCTGAAGTCAGTAGTACCAATTTACAACAGTTTCCGTAAGGGAGTAAGGCTCTACTCTCTTTAGTGGAGGTTCAAGTGAACAGCTAATTTCTTATGTTGGCTGGAGTGGCCAAAACCTATTTATAAAAAATTAAAATAGCTTGTCTGTGTTATTCTGTGCTTTTAGGCAACTCCTCTACTTTCACACTCCTGTGTTTCTAATGAAACATATTTTACTCTTCTGAACTATGCTATGTTGTGCAATTAAGCCAAACTATCTATGGCATGCTGTCAGGTGACAGCATCAGCACAATATGCCATGCATGCTATCAGTTGAGATGTAAGAGACATACTTGCAAAAATGCTTTTGTAGATAGTATTAATAGAGTTTACTAGAAGAGACTATTATGATCAGAGGTCCTGGTTTTCCCCGATAAAAAATAAATCCCCAATTTTCATATTAAAAGAAGTAATCCAAAATCCACATTTTTCTGTGATTAAAATGAAACACCCCTATATATATCTATATATTCGTGGAATTTCAGTTTGAGCATGGAAAAATGTGGATTTTGGGTTACTTGTTTTAATCTAAACATTGGAGATTTTTTTTACCAGAGAAAACCAGGATCCCTGATTATGATCAACTAGGCTGACCCACTGTAGAGCACAGGCCAAGGAATTCATAGAATCATAGAAAATTAGGGTTGGAAAGGACCTCAGGAGGCCATCTAGTCCAACCCCCTGCTCAAAGTAGGACCATCCCCAACTAGATCATTCCAGCCAAAGCTTTGTTTAGCTGGGTGTTGGAAGCTTCCAAGGATGGAGTTTCTACAATATCTCTGGGTAACCCGTTCCAGGGTTAGCTACCCACATAGTGAGAAAATTCTTTCTAATCTCTAACCTAATCTAACCCTTGAGACCATAGCTCCTTCTTCTGTCATCTATCACTACGGAGAACAGTTTAGCTCCATCCTCTTTCGAACCCCCCTTCAGGTAGTTGAAGGCTGCTATTAAATTCCTGTGAGGAGGAATTGGGGGTGGTGATTAACCCCTTAATTTGAACAGGCCAGGGACGAAAGGTTTCAGGAACGTTTTGCCCTGTTTTTTTCTTCCTGTCCAAAACAATTCATAGACATTGTAAGAAATAAATGCTTTACTTACAACTAGAACACACCGTAGACACACTCTGTAAATTCCACCGTGAAGCACTTAAATGCCACGTATACACATCCGTGCCGGCAGTTCCCTTTACACCAATCTCCACAACCGAAAAACCTCAAATCGTAGGGAACTCGAGAGCTCTTTAACACCTATCTGTTGCAACCTATCCGATGGGAGTGCCCAGGGGGAAAGGGAGCCATGGACGCAGGACCTTGGCAAGGGTGATCAGGCCTCTCCAAGGTAGTGTGGGTCCTGCCTTTCCTTTCCCGGGCTTTGCTTTTATACTGCCCCAACGGCCAATTAGATTGGGTCTTTCATTCATGCGCTTTTCAAGCTGCATGAGGCAGGGATTTTGCTGCATGCATGCTTCGCGCGGCAAATTGGGCTGCACCCGCTGTTTCCCCATGCAGCGAGCACAGTTTGCTGTCTTTTGGTCACTTTTTATCACCACTTATTTATCACAGTCCCCAGTCTTCTCTTCAAACAAAATAAGCCCAGTTCACTCAGTCTGTACTCATAAGTCATGTCCCTCAGCCTCCTCCACTGGACTCTCTCTAATTTGTCCACATCCTTTCTGTAGTGGGGGGGCCCAAAACTGAACACAGTACTCTAGATGTGGCCTCACCAGTGTTGACTACAGAGGAATAATCTCTTCCCTTGACCTGCTAGCAACACTCCTACCGATGCAGCCCAGTATGCTGTTAGCCTTTGTGGCAACAAGGGCGCACTGTTGATTCATATTCAACTTATTGTCTACTATAACCCCCAGGTCCTTTTTCTGCAGAGCTGCTGCCTGGCCAATCAGTCCCCACTTTATACTGGTGCATGAGATTGTTCTGTCCTAAGTCCAGGACTTTTCACTTGTCCTTGTTGAACCTCATGAACAGGGATTCTGGTTTGCTCTGATAAAAAGAAGAGTTAATGGAGCAGGTTGGACACTGTTGCCTACAACTGTAATATTTCTTCAAAAAGCTGCAGTTCTTGATAAAATCATAGACCTGAGATCTCATTTCTACTAATGCCCCTCTATACTGTTCTGGATCCTAACAGCATTGTCTGCCATAATCTATAATGATAAATACAAATATAATAAAGCATGGAGGTCAAACAATAAAAAAACCAAGAAGTATAGCTTAAATCATATTTAAGTGTGAGTGTGCCTGTGTGGGTACATGCACAGAAGATAAGGCTATTATGGGTTTGCCTCAGCAGATACATTTCCAGCAGTTGAGAACCCCCACTTCCATTGACTTATACAAAGAAAGAGATTTTAATATCTTTTTGCAGAGTTTGACCAAAAGGATGCTTGCTTATAAATGTAGGTATGGGTCTTGTATTACCAATGAGTAAGGCTTTAATTCAAATGTATTAGCTACCATGTATCATGAGACTACTATTATACGTATTACTAAAGGTATCATTATCTAGCATGGGGAAAGGATGAAACAAATGTGATTTCAGTTTGGGCTCAGTATTGCAGATGTTTTCAGATGTTTTCTGATCACATGCCTGCCTTTCAGTGAACTGCTTAGATTAGAAGTAGTACCTATGTAATATGCCTGCTTTTTGAGTACGATTAAGGACCATACATTTATACAAATTCCACGATAACTGCTCAAATAAATACCTGGCAGCTGGCCCCAGAGAGAAGAATGTTCTCTTTAGTCTTTTTAGTTTATGTAATTAAAAATCTTGCTAATAAAACAGATCACATTTGAAAGCAAAATTTGCCCGTTGCTTATATGGGGTCTGATCCTACAACTGACAATGAGCAGGGAGGTTACTGGGCTTGTGTGGAGCTTGCTGAAGACACTAAGACTGTGCAGCTGACTCCCTGCTCTCCTTCAACTGAAGATCTTGCTTAGCCTCTGGAACTGCATTGCATATTACTGGCCAGGACTGATATGAAAACAAAATCTTTTCTAGGTTTTGCTTTTAGGCCTGTTTTTGGGTACCAAGGGAACAATCTGCAAGGAAACAGAAGGAAAATGATTAACGTGGCATAAATTCACTGACATAAGTAGAATTGTCAAGGAAGCCTCTATTCCCTGTTTTTAACTCCCTGCCATCCTGCTTGGTGATTGCAGAACAGAACAGAGAAGCAAACACATACCTAAGGCTTGAGAGCATGAAGTACTTTATAGTTGCATAGCAAGAGGGGAAAAACAATCCCTGTTAACTCTGTGCAGCAAGGTTTAAGTAACTGGCAAGGTTGCTTTTACAGGCAAATCTGTAAAAAGCACAGGTTCCCAAAACAAGTATTGGCGATGCATAGGGGGTGCATGTGCACCCCCTGAAGCTGGGTGGTGCACCCCTGGCAAAAAGGTGCTGCTGACACTGCCAGTGGCTCCTGCAGGCAGTTCCCGCTTGCCATCCCCCTCCACCCCTTGCTGGTGACACCACTGGCAACATCTGTGAACAGTCCCCAATTGCTGCTGGCCAGGGGTGACACGTAGAGGGTGCATGGGGTGTACGTGCACCCCTTGGAAGTGCCAGTGCACCACGTCAGGCCGCACTCCCTGTTTAGCTGGCGGGCAGAGAGGCAATGCTGGCCGGGAAGCAGGACCGCCAGCAAAAGCATCTGTGCTGCTTCTGGAAATGGGTGAAGGAATTCCAGAAGCAGCGTGGCTGCTTTTATGGTGAGTGAGATTGTCTGCAGGGGACCCCCCAGGTCACTGACTGGTGTCGGGGGGGCATGTGGCCCCTGACTGAAGAGGCATGCTACTGACTGCTGTGGGCAGCATCTGTGGGTGGTCACTGACCATGGGTCAGTGCTCACCCCCTCCACTGCTGACAGTGCTGTGGCCACCTGCAGGAGCTCATTACTTGCTGCCATCACTCTTCTGATGCCGATAGCAGCTTGCCGTGCCCCTTTTACCTCTGGGGGCACGTGGTGTTCATGAAAACAAGTGTTCTACTCCCAGCTTATCAATGGCCTGAGCTCTCAGAGCGGCCAGAAGAAACGTTACAAGGATGTATGGAAGAGAGACTCTGAGAAAACTCATGCCGACGTTGAAAGCTAGGAATCGCTGCTGACCGAGTTCAGCAGCACGGCAACCTCTACCACGTGGCAGCCAGTTTCGAGGGAAAGTGTCTTGCCCTTGGAGCAGAGAAAAGGGACTGGAGAAAGGAAAAGGAGAAAATTCCAGCCTATGGCCTGCTCTCTGCTGCGGAAAGACCTGCCACTTCTGCAGACAGGTCTGTAGCTCGAGGATTGGCCTCATCAGCCACCTGTGTGATGCTCTACAGACTTGAGAACTGGAGAAGATAGGACTTGCAATCTGAGATTGATGAGCTGCCCCAGAGCACCTCCCTGACATTTGTAAGATAGTG
>JAGPOW010000290.1:2983997-3004223 GCA_030014935.1 Caiman crocodilus | reverse complement strand
CCAATCACTGAATAGTATGCTTACTAACCTTTGAAAATTTCTGTATAAAAGACTCTTAGAAATAGTGATAGGTGTGCTTGCTACCTTGCACCTTTATTGCTGGCAACTTTCTTTTCTTTCAAACTTCCAACTGGTATTTGTATATTGGCTCACGCATACCGGGTAATGAATCCAGACTTGGGCTGGAGCATAACACCTGGAGATCTGGCAATGAGCTGTGGCAGAGATCATTCTCCCATCCCAGGACTGTTGCCCACCCATACAGGGGCAAAGGAAGTTCAGGTGCCAAGGGCAAGTCCTGAAAAGCAGCTGCTGCTTGAACTCGAGTGGTCTCTGGAGACTGGCACGGGCATCCCTGTGTAACACCCAGGGCCACAGTCCGGGCCTGACCATCACTCACAGAGCTGGCAAGCTTCTCGGTTTGGCCGAGGGCAGCTCGTGGGCCGAGCCCCTGAGGAGAAGAAATCTGTGTCCCGTAGGGAAACAGGCGCGAGTTTGTGGCTCTCCTGGTTGCGGAGAGGGCGACGGGCAGCCAGGGATGGCTGTGGCGGCGGGACGCCTGTGGCTCTGGCTGGGGGTGCCTCTGAGAGCGGTGCGTCCCGCGCGGGGACGCGGCCAGCCGGCCGGCAGGCTCCCTGTGCCTGTGCCCGGGCCGCGGCGGGCTGGCGGGCAGGGCTCGGCCCGCCCGGCGGAGGAATGCAGCGGCGGCGGCGCCAGGAATGTGCATGCAGATGAGATGGATGCTAATCTCATGCTAATGAGCCGTCGCCGCCGCCCGGGGCTGAGCCGGGCTCCCCGCACCCGGAGCCAGGCAGCGGCCGGGCTCTGCCCGCGATCCTGAGCCGGCGGCGGAGGCAGCGGCAGCCCGGCTCGGCCGGCCATGGTGGACTGAAGCTGCGGGGCGGGGGGCGTGGGAGGAGGCGGCTTTCCCGAGCGAGAGAGCGGCCCCGGGGGCTGTTCCCGCGCCGCCTGCGTCCTCCCGGTGCGCATGGAGCAGCCCCCGCCGGCGCCGGGCCATGCCTAGGCACGCGGGGGATGGGCAGCTCCCCCTCCCCGAGGGCTGGGAGGAGGCGCGGGACTACGACGGCAAGGTCTTCTACATTGACCACAACAGCCGGTGCACCAGCTGGATCGACCCCCGCGACAGGTGGGGGCCGGCCCGGGCCGCGGACAGCGAGGCGGCGCCCCCGGGTGCGGGGCTGCCCGGGCGCTCCCGCCTGGAGCTGCGGGGGCGGGGGCGAGGCGGGGGGGTGTTTTCACTTTTCACCGGGAGGCTGAGAGACCCGTAGGCCTCGCCCGCACTGGTAGGCCTCGGCTTTCAGCCCTGTCTCCCCTCCAGGGCCTGGGATGGTCGCCTCGTCCTCTCTTTGCCCCAGCCCCAGACAACCCTCCTGTGGCGGGCTGGAGGACAGGCGAGTTTTGTGTGCGTGTGTTGGGGCCGGGGAGACTCTTCCAACCCCAAAAGGGACCTGAAACGAGTTGTTCAGCCCCAAAGACTGCCTCCAGCTTTACAAACAGGCTTTGCTTTTCTTTTCCAGTCCCCCGACATTTGCTTTAACACCCTGTCCTTTCTCCGTGACTGGGAGAGGATAGACTGGCATCTTTCTCCGGCCCAGAAAAGCTCCGGGTTTAGCACAGGGATTTCTTTGCTTCCGCTGCCTTGCATCTCAGAAGCATCAGCATTGTCCCTAAAAGCCGGTCATCACAAAACAGAAACAAAATCCCCAACAATTTAGAAATGACATTATGCCTTTATGGCTTGCACCTGGCTGAATTATCCATGAAGGTCTGGGCTTGTGTTTCCCTGCTGAAATGAGAAAAGGCCCCTTGGGATGTGACTTGCTGGTGTCAGAGCTGTGCTGCTCTTCAGTGGCGTGGTGAAAGTTTTGACCAGCATGGTAGGCCGGGTCAGGCCTGCTTCCCTGACATATACCATATACATAATTGGGACTAGCTGTCTTATAACCCTGATAATCGGTTTCCTGTCCACTGTGAGACAGCTTACATGCCTTTGTACGTTCCAGCAATGTGGTGATGTGTTCACAGGGCAATGGTATTTGTTACACCTGCTTTGAATACCGGCTACTGCAGTTAGTTGGTGACTGTTTTTGACTTCTGGTCGTTAGCTTTGGTGAAACAAAGTTTTGGGGTTTTTTCTCCAGTTAGTTTTGTTTCAGATCTGTCTCCTAATTTGTGTTGTACAAAACAGACGACAAGAAAGCCTAAATGCCTCAGTAAAGAAAGTAGAAAGTGAAATAAAATTATGATGACACTTATCTCTCTTACTGCCTCTTTAGCAAGCTAATTTAAAAATGAAAGTAGCACTGAACAATTTGACACTTTTTGGTGGATCCTTTGTCCTGAAAATATTTAACAGTATTTATCTTATATTTGTCTCCTAGTAAATGTAAGCCTTTTCTCCAGTTACTACTATGCTTTCTTTTGAATATGTACCTACGTCTTGCACCTCTCTCGTTGTACAGGGATTAGGAGAAGTATTATGATGTCTTTGTGTGTGCGTGTGTGTTAATTTATTGATTTGAGACTGAATGAAACAGTTTGAGTCACATTTAGTCTTGAGCTTGATTGCATTTTCTTTAATGAGAACTAAAGAACTGAAATCCTTGTTTAAAAAACGTAGGGGACAGTGTTTGGACTATATTAACTCTTGTCAGTCTTGTTTCTCACTATTACAAAGCAAACAGAAGAAGGTATGTTGCACTAGGCACTCAAGGCGAGGTAATCTGTAAACTAGCATGCATGGCTCAGTTATTAAACCAAGTTACTTGCACAGAAAAAGACTGATGAAGAATCTATACGCTATCGGGTTATAGTGTTTGTATGTGCAAAATCTGTAATTACATGGGTGACCTGGTTTGGAAGAGTAAAAGAATTTTCTTTAAATGCCTGTGATATTTTCACTTTAGGCCCCATTATATTTTCAGGCAGTGTTATAAAATGCATACCAAAACTGTAAGGGTCATATTAAGAAGCTGGCTTATGGGCTTTCAGGTTTATGGTAGCACAGCAGAATCTGGATTCTTGTTGATCTTGTAATGTATGTGAAATTGTGTAAAAATGAAGATAGGGTGGTGGTGGACACTATGAAAGGTCCTGAGAATGGCTTTACAAAATGCTAGTATCTGTTAATCTACATATGTTCAACTATACTTAGATTCCTGAAATAAATCATAACAGCTTTATAACATACTTGTGGAATACAGTAGTGAAGGGGTTCTCAAACTCTAAGTAGGGTGACTTTTTGATAGACTGTCTTGAGGGCAACTTCTATTGTATTTGCAATGTCAGACTGTCCCTGTGGGAGTAATGAAAAAGGTAATATTTGGAATTTTTCAATGTTTTTAAATCTTTTTTTTTAGAAATGTTGGAGGATCTAGCACCATGTGTTCCTTGTACTCATCAAGAAGTTCACCAAGAGTCACAGTTTGGAAATGTCTTTATTAGTGGAGGAAATTAACAGCTTCTAGAAACAGAACTGACAGGCCAAACTCCTTTAAAGCTTTGCTGAAATTAACTAGCATAGGAATGTAAGAATTTTGTTATATATAATGACACAGTTTGATGAGTGCTTGATAGGTGGTCATAACACACTATCCCTGCCTCCAGAGCACTTGTATTCTAACACCTTGTTACTGAGAATATGGAAGAATTCTGCTGATGTAGTGATATTCTTGCATAGTGATGAAGAAAAGCCGGAATCACTTCCTCACCTTTGGGTTTCAGTTTCCTCACCTTGCTTGTGTGACTAACCCCTGGGATTTGGATGAGACTTTCATTTCAAGGGGAGAATTATTTAGCTCCTGGATTTGTGCCTTTTAAGTCTGTGTATATTGGGAGTGCACTGGAGGGAATGTAGTCTTTGTGGAAGGGGTTCAGAATGGTTTGAAAACTTCAACAGTTACACTTAAGGTGTTGTGCTGGCCTGGCTAGAAGATTATTGGCTACAAAGAGCATATGGAAATGTATGGAATGTGAAGCATGTCAACATGAAGAAATTAAATTGAGTTCCAGCAGTAATATTTTACTGTCTTGGCTACAGTATCTCTGCTTCTGCTCATTTTTTTTTCAGGATAGAGCACACTGAAAACTAACCAGTCTTGTAAATTTCACTTGTATTTATATTCAATTAGGCAGAAGTGAAATAAATAAGACTAAAATAGATACTTTATCACTCAAGTATGAGAACTGTGGAGATGGCTGTCAGCTGGAGAAGAAGACCCAGTAGAAAGTAGGAGAGGGTTGGAATAAATGTGCCCTGCTTTCCTATGCTCCTATTTGATGTACCTTTTGAGGCAGAATAGAAGCTGCTGAGATAAGCTACAAAAATCTAGGATAGAAGCAAAGTAACAAAAGCTGTTTACAGATGTGAAACTCCCCACCCCCTCCACCAAAAAAACCAAACCAAAACAAAACAGTGCTTTAAGCTCGGTGTGCCTCTTTATTGAGTTCAGTACATGCTCAGAAGAGACATTGCATTAGTTTGACCCGGCTTGCCCAATGTCTGTATAGATCCCGTGCTTCAGCTGGGCTTTTTGGCTCCTTTATCTAAGAGCTGATTGAATCAGCTTTTAGATAAAAGCGCCAAAAAGCCTTGCTGGAGCGCCTGGTCTGTATAGAGGCTGGGACCCAGGTCAAACTAACCTCTTCCTCTTCTGGTAAAGTATGTTTTTTTGGGTGGGTTTTCATGTCTGCCAGTGGCCAGAGTGTTTCAGTGTTCCAGCAATAAGCATATAGACCTTCCTATTGATTAGAGGATACCCTTCCTATTGGGAGCTAAGAATGGTGGAAGCCAAGCACGGTCTTAGAGAGAGTAACTAGATAGCAGTTCCATCTCTCTCCAATTTTGAGCTGTTCATAGGCTTCAAGGTTTCTTTCTTACAATGTCAGGCTCTGTGTATTTCATATTAATTTCTGGACTACTGGGTGTTGGGTGCATTTTGAGTGTCCCAGTTCAGATTGCCAGACACTTACAACAGGTGTTCTAATAGCTTGCATAAAATGAATGCCACATCATAAACCCAGCTGGCCCTGATCAGTGAAGTAATTAAGACAGGGCAGCTGGGGGCCTGGCAGAAGAAAAAGGCTGCTATGCAGCCATACAGTTGTGCCCCCAATAGAAGTTGCTGCTGTTCGTGTGTGTGGCAGTTGCCCCGGGCACCGCCCCCTGCTGCCTTATGCCTCTTCCCTGATTTAAAGGCTCATCTACAGTTTTGTCAGTGGCCAGGAAATGAATTGGCATGGAGACCAATTAATCCCTAATTGCTTCAAGAGGTATTCATGAACTATCTAGCTTGACCTATTCAAAGGTACACTGATACGATTTCACAGATGAAAGTACTGCTATTTAGGTGTAGTTTTTTGTTAGAAACTATTTTTTTGTTTAGGCAGAACATGTTAGAAGGCATGTCAAAGTCAGCCACAGAAAATTTAAAAATGCAGAAGAATGAAACCTGTGGCAATGAATTGCCTCCATGTGACCAACTTATCTTAAAGGAATACATGAGGATGTGATGGCAATGGTGGGGGAGGATACCCTTCATATGCATAGAAACTGGGGTGAAGTTAAATGGGGGAGAATCAGGGGTGGTGATGAACCAAGGTCATATTGCCCCAGAGAGGCTACCACACCAGAACAGTTGAAAGCTGTGCACAGGATGGTGGTGAATGACAGGAAGTCAGTAACCAGGGCCATAGCTGAGACAGTTGGCATTCGCACTAGTCAGTTCATGCTATCCTAATGGCTGAAAAAAGTGTCAGCCAGATGGATACCCAGAGTGTTCAGTGCTGATTAGTAGAGAGCATAGCTTGTCATTTCTAGGGAACACCTTGAGCAGTGTCAATCAAACCTAGAGAGAATACTGAGTAGGATTGTGACTCAGGATGGGATCTATGCTCACATCTATGATCTTGATGTCAAACAACAGAGCGTGCAGTAGAAGTGCACACTATCTTCATGTCCAGATGAAAATCTAGAATCAGCCAACAAGGTCACGGGCACAGTTTTTAGGACACCAAATGGATGATCATGACTCTCAACAGGCAAGACTTTCAGTGGGGAGTATTATGTTGGTGAACAGCTGTGCTTGTCTTGTGAGAAGCCACTAAGAACAAGAATTGAAGAAAGCTGAAGCTAGGAACAGACATAGCATTTGTCCCTGGACAAGCTGTACTTGTTTGTCCCAGAAGAGAAATATTCTGGGATTGGCGGGTATACATATCACTCTTTTAATCAGGATTTAGTGAGCAGGTGACTGTGCTGCTTTTCTACCATTGACTCGATGTTGCAGTCCCAGCATAACCATTCTGATGCATTTTGCAATGTCCTGGCATAAACTTGTGTAATTCTTGTCCCAAAAGCCTTTTTAAGATTTATCTCAAGGCAATGGGCATAAACATCTAAATGATTGCACTTTGTTGTGGGATAAAATGTTTTTTCTTGGGATGAATCCAACATCTGTTTTTAGCCTGAGTTGAGGAGTGGTGCTTCTACAGGATAAAACATCATGCTACACATCCCAAGTTGTAGTGACTACTGTGAGCAAATGTGGCTTCAGCTACTTCCGTGTCCAACTTATTCATAAAATTTAGCTCATTCAGATTGCTTCAACTTTAGAAACAGGCAGACCTTTGTGGGAACAGTTCAAGTAATGATAATGAGGTGGACACAGTAGCTGAGGAGTTTCGAGACACGTATGACAAGAACTTCTACAAAAGAGGCTTAACAAAGTTGCAGCTGTGCTGGACGAAGGACAGTGATGTCAAGGGTACTATCCTTGAAAATAAGCAAACAGTTGAGTGTAAACTTTTTTGTGCTTGAATGTTTTGGAATGCCCTTCGTATCCATTCACTCCATCACTTCATCCAGAATTGGAATGTATCTAAGAAAACTTAGTTTGTCATTTCCATACTAAGAAATAGTCCTCTCATATTTTAGAGTTTCCCTGATGGTGACTATTTTAGAAATACTCTGGCCACGTAACCGAACCCAGGATTTAAACCCCCCCTCCCAAACCAGACTCTTAGTGCCTAGAGGCCTAATCTTATTATTTAGTAGTGGCCATGGAAGATAATTTTGGTGTGTCAGCACTGAAATGGAGAGGATACACTGCTTGCTTTATTACTTCCAGTTTCTGGGAGAGGAGGTAGAGCTTTTTACAAAGTGATCATGAACCCTGCTGGAAATTATTCATCTTTTACAAAAGTATTTGGAACAGGCCTGCTGATTTATAGTGGTTTCATTATGTACTTAACCTGGAACTATACCGTGCTGGCAAAGCTGTAGGTAGGATCAGAGGTGATGTGCACCCCCTGAGTGCAGCGGTGCACCCCCTACGAAAAGGTGCTGCCAACAGTCAGCGGACCTGCGGGTGGTCACTGCTCACCACCCCACAGCTGTCACCGCTGGCGGTGTCTGCAGGCAGTCCGCAATCCATGCTGGCTGCTACCAAGATTCCTGGTGGCAGCAGTGGGTGGTCGCCAACCCTTGGTTGGTGCTTGCTACCCCCCCGCTGCTGGGGGCATCTGGAAGCTCCCCAGCTTGCCGCTGCCGCTGTGCTCCCACTGCTGCCGTGCCCCCCTCCCCCGCCATCAGGGGCACACATTATTGATGGATAGGACTGAAAAATTAAGACCAAGCAAGATGGTGAGAAGAGGAAGGGTGGCATTGTAAGGCAGCAGCGTTAGAGAACAGAAACTGGTGGATCTGCTCTTCTGGGTAAAACTAAGCAGTGCTATGACGGATTAACATAATGTCTGTTTTTCTTTGTTTAAATACAAAATCTGTGTCCAGATGTATACAGCCGTGCAGTATGTGGTGCCGCAGACATGTCTGCAGTGCCACGTACCAGATGTTCAGTTCTCCTTGCTGCAAGGGAGCAGTGCAGGGTTTTTTTGACCCCTGGATATCCAAACCTTCAGGGGAAAAGCGGAAACCTATAGGGGATATCCAAACCTTCAGGGGAAAACCTTCAGGGGAAAAAGCGGAATGACGTCTGCGGGGACAACTTACGCTGCTCAAAACTGGAGCTGGAGGCTGGCCAGGCTCCAAACAGGATTGCTGCTTCTGCAGCCCCAGGGTAAATATATAGATAGGGATCCCCATGTTAGATAGGGAAGTAAATATATAGATAGGGTCCCCCAGGACCCCAGGAAAGGCTGCTGGGGCCAGACCAGTGCTTGCCTTAGCCTCCCCTACACCACCCGGAGTAACTTGTTGCATGCCAGAGAGCTTGTGACATAGGCAATCCCTGGGGACAACTAGTGGTAGCACAAGGTGCGCCGCTGCTAGTTGCGCCCGGGGAACTACACATTCACACTTGTGTGGATGGGACCAAAGCGTCCAATGTTCAGGATGTGATGAAGGAATATTTTTGTGTAAAATTAATTATTGTCTCGATTTCCTTAGCTAAGAAGGCCTGAAAAAACTTTAAATATTCACGGAAAAAAATTAAAAAGGGTAAAGTCATAAGTCCTTGATTGCAAATACATAGAAAATGCAGTTGTCCTTTATAGTGTTAAATTGAGAGGCACAATCTAATCATTAGATTGTGAAATACGAGTATTTTAATACTGCTTTAAGTGCAAATGTCAGCATGACCTTAACTGTAGAATCACTAGAGCCATCTATCTAATACATATTTTGTACAGTAATTGATAATAGCTTTCTCTTTTTTTTTTTTTTTTTTTGGCAGCCAAGAATAAGAATATGTAACAGATCATCTGATGATATACCAAGCAGTACAGCTTTTTGTATGAATAATTCTACTGAGTATCTTTGGCATCTGTTGCTGTTCCTCTTCTCTTGCTTCAGTCGACGTGCTAGCACTCATTCTCCTTTACCCTCACACCACATAGTTAGGTCCTATCTGTTTCTGCCTGACCATGGGCCTGCCTTTGACCATGTATATTTCATGTGAAACTACTGGTCCCTCGTTCTGATTTTGGTGGCAGGTTGGGAATTCCTTAATCTTATTGATAGGTTTTTATTTTAAATAAAAAATGGGTGGTGCAGGAGTTTAATCTATAACAAGATGCTAGCAGTGTTTGAACTCCTGGCGTTACTTTCAGCTGCTGATCCTGTTGTCTGCAGGATTTAAATGGTGCATGAGACAGAATTCTAGTATTACTAATGTATTGGGGAACTGTGATAGCATCAGCCAGCCTTACAGACCAACAGAGATTGTGTTTTTTAACAAGACTGGCACTTGCTGTGAGTGTGGGTAGGTCTGCTTTTAAGCTTCCTAAATAAAGTATCAGATATTTTTTACCATAAATTAAAATGCCATGGTGACTCTCAACTAAGCTTTATCCATTATATCTTAAGGGTTATGGAGCTACTTGACTTCCTTCATTTCAACACATGTAAAGTTAACTAGTCAGTGGGTGTTGTGTTCACTTATGCATGCAAGGTAACTATGCTCTTATGTTTAAAGTAGAGAATTGTCAGGAGAGACTTCTAGGTTCAGTCCTTGCTACTGAACTGCTGTATGTATTCAGGCAAGTTATAAATGTTGGTACCTTGGTTTACCTTTCTATATATTTACCTTATTTTGAGGTAGTTTTAATTTACATATAATTGTTGATATTTCCACATAAAGTATAGGCCCCTGTTAATGGAAGAACTGTGTGCCTGGGGGAAAAGTAACTTTTTGCAAATGACGGGCCTGGTTCTTTGCCTTGAATATCCTACTACTAATACATGGTTAGACAGAGACATCTTTCAGAACTGGCTTGTGTTTATGCACTAAATGTACATTCAGTATACAACTGAATTCTGGTGGGAAATTAAGCTTTGCTTAAGCAGATGAAGAATTAAATGGATTTAATTATTTACAAATATAGGCTTGTAAATACTTTATATTAATCTTTTTCAAGGCAGGTAACTAGCTTCCAATTCCTGGGGTGAGATCCTAGAGTTCAACCATTTTTTAACGTGTTCTAAAAAGGAAAAATGTTTTGTTTTGTTTTTTTGTCTTCCTGTGCCTTCCCCCCCCCCTCCCTTCCCCCATTTTTTATTTGTCTTTATACTTTATACTGTGTGGCTGCAAGGAAACAATAACATATTGTGGAATTGTCTAGGAGAGTTACCCATAGCTTCCTACCATACTGGAGTCCTCTTCTGTCTAGGCTATCCTGGACCATTGCTAATTGGCCTTTGATTGCAAAGTGAAGATTCTGCCCACGTTTCATTTTTTGTTATTAGAGTTGTAGCATAGTTGCAGCTTAGGGGACCTGTCTTTGCAACTCTTTAATGTGAAACTCCTACTGAAGTCATGGGGCAGCTACACAACCAGCCCTTTGGTTGTTTGCTAGGAACAACCTGCATTTGGCAATGTTCCAATGAATGCTTTATTCCTCAGCTAAGTACAGATTGTCAAAAGGCCTGAGGATGAATAGATTCAGTTTTTGGAGAGTAGTCTAAGCTGCATAAATTGAACCAATAAACAAGTGAACAGACACTCACTTTTGATTCTGGAAATCCAGCTGCATGCCTGCAGTGGCCGAGGCCAGAAGCTCTGGGGTGCTAGAGTATACTTCTTGGCTCTGTTGGAGCAGACAGTTTGGGCCACAGCTAACCTGCACACTTTGCGAGGTGTGGTTTGTAGGGGAAATGCAAAGCATCCTGGTATGCAGGGGGCTGTTAGTTAACTTAAATCTGGAGCGGATCTGGGACAAAAAACCCAATTTAACGTAAATCAGTTCAGTCTGATACTACATCCATCTGGGTTTATCTTGAACTGGTTTTGGCCGTTTTGAAAGTTGCTTATGTGTATCACTGATTTCAACCACTTTCTGGTCACTTAAACCAGTCTATATGTAATTCCTGTCCCTAGCCCTCATGAGTGAAGGTAGACTGGAAATTCCTAGACCTCTTTTAGTACATGTTTGTTTTTTTAAATGTGTGCTTTAGACACTAGTGTCTTTGGTGTGCTAGTATAAAAGTTTGTTGTATTCTCAGCCTGCAAAGACTGGGCTGTAGTAAATTGATGGCCACTAAGGAAGGAAGGAAGAAATGCAGTGGTTTTACTGCAGCATAGCAGCATCCACAAGCAGATAATGAATAGAGAGGTCCTTGGAATACTATTCGTTCTTCTTCTAATATTTGATGAGGTGATTACAGAGGGCTTATCTACATGTGAAACCATCTTAATTTGAAAAGAGAATAACAGCAAGGCCTTGTCATAATTGCTTGGGAATCTGATGTTGGAATTTTTTGTTCAGAATGTGTGTTGAAGCAGTGACATAATGAAATGAACTATTTGTTTATCTAATTTAGGGTTTACATTTTATATATATATATACTGCTGCCAATCACTATAATATTTGAGCACCTTTTGTGTTTAAAAAAATTCAAAGCCAATTCCCTGCTGGAATTCATAGAATCAGTTGCTCTTCGTTTAAAGGCTGATTGGTGTAAACATTTTTTGTTGATTTTTACCTATTGTTAATATACTTTTGTTAAGTTTGATTTGTTTTAGAAATTTTTTTTTTGGTTGGTTCAGGCTTTTGAATTAGAAGGAAGATGTTGATTTTGTCAATGTGTTCTATCAAGTGAAACAATAATTTGCATTTTGGATAGTAAGAACAGATGCAGTTTCCCAAACTTGAACAGTGTCTCTTCTTAGGAGTCACTTGAGCTCTTTCGTCAACTCTGAATCAATACTGTAGCAAAAGTAATTCCTCAAACGTAGAAGTTCATTAGTTGTTTGGTGACATACCTTTAGATTTTGATCCACTTTTGCTGTGCAGCACACAACAATACAATTGAGCCCTTGCATTCCTATGCTATTTATTCAGAGCTAATGAGATCAAAATTCATTATCCATTTTGAGAAGGGAACAGCAGATTGTCTGTCCTCTGGTGATGATTTTAATGCCCATAAAAATGAAACTTTCTGCCTCTTAATGGGAGTGAACATGGGGGAAGATGCAACGCAATATGCATCTTCAATAAGTCCTGTAACCAACATTAAGTGACAGACTTTTGCTCTTTTATTAATATAGGAAGAATACACAGCAGCACAAAGTTCATTTGAGGAGGCAACAAGCACTGTTGCTTCTTAAACTTTGGACTAGCTGCGTAATTCTCAATTAAGCCCTCATGACACTATGGGGTGCCTTGAGAATCTTCTAAAGGTGCTGCACAATATTATCACAGTTATGTGTGCAAACAGTTAAACATGTCACACATCCAGAGATTTCAAATAGGAATCCATAATGTCCAAAACATTCTGACCTGTTATGGTCTGAGTTCTCTCAAACAGAAGAATTGCTTTACTATTTATCCACAGTCAAGAAATGAGTGAAAGCTAAGAGCTGGCATTTTCTAAAGGGTGACTTGAGTCTAACATGCTTGAGAACCACTGGACTAGACTTAACCTTGCTAACTGGCTTCTGCTGCATGCAGCAAGTCACTTGGTAAAGTGTTTGACAGTGGTTTCCAAAGAAATGCCATTTATCCCATGGACCTGTACAGAGTATATAAACACTGCTTGCTTTGATTAAACTTTAGACTTTCAATTAAAAGTTTGTTGCATGCAAGCAGCTGTTTAATAACACTTCATCAGTATGAAACTTGGTCATTTTCTTTCCTTCCCTGTTTGAAGTTTCATCCACATATTCTAAATAGGTGTGTCAAATTTAAATAGATGTTTTACACCAATAAGCAATAGGAGTGTGATTTTATTTTTATAAAGAGGTTTTTATAATGCTGATGATGCATCAAGTGCAGGAGTGGATCCAGGATTTCCCAAAGAGGGGTGCAGGAGAGGCAACATGCATTGCAGGGGTGGTTGCTTCACTAGCTCCCTGATTCCTTCCCCACCAGTGTGCACAGATTGCCCTTGAGAGCCTCCAATGACTTTAAGTCCTTGAAGCAGGTGAAAATCCCCCCTCTTACCTTCCCCATCTCCTTCCCCAACCTGTTTCTGTTGCTTTTCTTACTGATCTAGGGGTGGGAGAGCACCAGAGGTGTTCCCACCTGTCCCAGGCAGGTTGCACTGGGGCAGGGCTCATTTGGGGAGGGTGACGGTGACAACAGGAGGTCAGGAGAGTAGGTTTCCCCTTTCACTGACCTTGCCACCAGGAGCAGATGCAGGGAAGGGTATTCTCCCTGCCCCACCTCCCCCATTGCCATTGCCCACTTTCTTTGTCCCCAGCTGAACCCGGCCCAAATGCAGCCCAGTTGGAGTGGAAAGAAACACTCTGGTGCTTCCCCCACCCTGGGATGGAGGGGAAAGCAAAAGCAGAAAGGGAGTAGCGAAAGGAGGGGAGCAGGATTTTCACTTCCTTTAAGAACTTACAGTAGTCCTGGAAGACTCCTGTGGTGTGGTCCAATCGAATTGGGGGGTGCATTCGTGCCATTGTACCCCTTCTGGATCTGCTCCTGAGCAAGTGCTTAAGGCCTGTGATCCATGCCAGGTAGGCTTTTATGGTCATGCAGTAGCACTTTGCAAGAAGAGAGAGGGTCTGTCTGAGACTCCAGTAGGAGGGCTGTGACCCAAACTATGTTTGCCTTGATTTATCTGATATTTGAGTTCGAAGTTTGACTTCCATTTTATACAGGTTTACTAGGAAGAAGTTGTCAAAATCATTTAAAATTTTTGATTAAGCAGTCAGGCTGCAATGGCTAGGATCCGGGCCTTTGTGAATATTGTTTGGTGAGATGGAGGGAGCATTATAGGTAATGGATTCTAGGCTGTAAATAAAGAGTGAATTCATTTGTTTTAACCAATGGTAACTACAGAATGCAGCCTCAAGGAGGGAGTGTGCTGCATTTACTTGAGGGATATGTGCGGTATGAAACTTCCTTGTTGAAAACAAACATGCCATTTACTTCACAGTAATTTGTTATCACTCATTGTTGTTAAAGGGGAAACCCATAAGTCATTTGTGCATTCCTTTTTGTTGTCAAATGTACTTTATTACTTGGGTTTTGATTTCATTTTTATACCACTTAAGGTTTCTCAGGCGGCGCAGTATACCCTACACTAGTACTACTAGCTTGTCATATCTATTAAAAAATGCTTTAACTCATAAGCTTTTTACCAAGTACGCTGCTTTAACTCATAAGCTTTCAAGAAGCTTTGCACTGCAGAAATAGTTTGATTTACTCATAGGACTTATGACCAGGCACAAACAATTGTCTTCTCTTTTGGAAGTTCACAGCCCCTTGTAGAGATCTGTGTGATAGGGACCTACCTAAATCATGGCGAGAGAAAGGGTTTTTCACTGTGTGGAGCTGATTTTGCAGCGACCCCACTCCTCAGGACTGATTGGTGGAGAGGCCCCAGGGGGGAGGAGGGATCAGTGGGCAGTCGCTATCTTGATAGCGAGCTGTCCTTTATGTCACCCTTGGTACTGATTGGTGGAGCACCCCTGGTGGGGGGAGGAGAGACAAGGGAGCAGCCACCATCTTGTCTGCTGCCCTTTGTGCCACCCTGCCAGCTGGTGTCTTCCCCTCCTGGCAGCAGGAGTCACTGTTTTCCACTGGGGAGCCAGCATTTATTTTTATTAAGTTTTTTAATTCATTTTGCAGATTTTGTGGACAGTCCTTGATTTTGAGGTTTCTGTGAAACTGAATTAAGTAGTCCCTAATCATGATCCTGTATTGAGAGCCATGCAGATTTGCCCTTGTGCAAATATTTGGTATTTGGAATATCATACATGGGTTTTGAGACTTCCTCCCACAAAACCCCCAAACATGTAGGCCAGGGGTGGGCAGTTATTAGGTTGGAGGGCCACTTCAGGAGTTTTGGTGACCTGTCGAGGTAGGGGGTGACAACTGGTCTCATCTGACCTGCCAGCCACTGCTCCACTCATTCTGCTCCGCTCTGTAGCAGCCAGGGCTAGGCTGGCCTGGACTGGGCCACACAGCATGCAGACTTTTCTGCTCTCTCTCATCCATTCTCCCCTTGCCCACACCAGGAAAGTCGGGGGCACTTGCCTTGGGCCAAGCTTCCCTCAAAGCTGGCATGGTGTAATGGCATTGCTGTGGCAGTGGCTTATTGTGGTAGGCAGGTGGGACAGCTGCTTGTCACACTATACCCTGTCCCGTGTGGACCCAGATGCTGGCAGCCGTGGTGCCAGGACTGCACACTTGCAGCACTAGCAGGAAGCTGGGTTGAGGAGGAGGAGTCTGTATGCTGCCTGGCCTGACCTCAGCTGCTGCAAAGTGGAGTGGTGCAGGGTGCAGCTCTCCCTCTTAAAGCTGCTGGTGGTAGCCAGTAGGGCTGTGCAAAGGTTTGGACACTTATTTGATTCAGAGGAGATTCATCCCAATTCAGTGGCCAAATCCCTGAATTTGAATCAAATTGGGAGACGCATTAAAAATTTTAAACCAAGCCCAAATCCCCTGAATTGATTTGGAAAGGATTTGGAGATTTGGATCTGCCAGGGAAAGGCAGGCACAGCTGGATGGCTGCAGGTTCTCCCATGGCTCCTCTGGCTGTGCTTGCCTCTCCCCGGGCAAGGGGAGCTGCAGGGGAAGCCCTAATGGTTGCTCTGCCTGGCCCCATTCCCTGCCAGGGTCCAGCCTAGTCCTGGCACGTCAATTAAAAAAAAAAAAAAGCCCCGCACTCACTAGCCGCAGAAGCGGGGGTCGAGGACCCTGGGTGCTTCTGGCAGAGCCCCCCTCTGCACAAGGCAGGGCAGTGGAGAGGTGTGGGGATTGCCCCTCCCCGCCTGGTGCCTAGCTGTTCCATGGCATGGGTGCAGTGTGGCTCAGCAGGGTGCTGTGCGCTGTCTGGAAGCTAGGGCCACTGGGGCTGAGCAGTGCCAGGTGACAGGTGGAACTGCTCTAGCTCCTAGACAGTGCGTGGTTCCCTGCTGATCCATGCTGCACCCATGCCATGGGGCAGCTGTGTGGGGAGGGTTCTGCCGGAAGCACTTAGAGGCCCTGATCCCCACTGCTGCAACCGGTGAGTGCATTGCCAGGATGCTGGGGCTGGGAAAGGCAGCCATCAAGGGTGGGTCTGGGCTGGAAGAGAGGGAATTGGGTTCTGGGGGCCGTGCGGGGGGCCGTGCGAGAGGCCTCTGTGATGTGGCCTGAGAGACTCCGCAGCCACTGCTGCTGCTAGTGAGTCTGGGGCTTTTTTACGTGCTGGGAGGCTGGGGCTGGGTGGGGCCAGGCAGGGCAGCCATAGGAGCTTCTCCCATGGCTCCCCCCCATCTGGGGAGAGACAAGAACAGCTGGAGGAGCAACTGCCTGGCTGTGCCTGCCCCTCCCCAGCGTATCTGAATCAGCGCCGAATCAGTGCTGAATCTTCTGATTTGGCCACATTGAATGGGGACAGTAATTTGAATCGCCAAATCAAATCACTGTCTTCCAAATTCGCTGAATCCAAATCTAATACTACCCTGTTTGCACAGGCCTAGTGGTTAGTGGGCTGGATAGGATTACTTTTTGCCATATTTTGCCCACCCCTAATGTAGATCAAACCACAAGTCCCTGGATTTATCTAAAGACATGCTGCAGTCGTTTCGCAGTCAGAAATGCTCAACTCCATTCTCTTAGTACCTACTTTTCAGAATAATAATAATATAGCAAAGTACCCAGAAATATAGTATCGATATGAAAAATACCATTCAAAATAAGACCCTGATTGTTACAGCAGCTGTATAGTTGTAGTTGCTTGAATAGTCCTATGGACATGTCAGGATTGAGTAAAGTTGTGCACAAACTATATATGCGGGATACATTTTTGCATTTTAATTGTTTTAGTTCCTTAGATATGCAGAGTAAACGTCATTTCCTTTTTTAATTGATGGACAGTACCTTATTGATGAAAGATTTTGGTTTGAAACACTAAAGTCTTTCTCACTGGGAAATAATCTACTATTTGAATTCAAAGCACAAAAGCTATTCTGCAGTAGCTTTCAAATTGGACTGTATTGATCTGCAGAAGGTAGCCATAGGATGAAATAGCAGGAAGCTAACATAGAATTAGTTGTTCTGGGCTATTTCCTTTGTATTTAGGTCTCCTTTGGGTGTGCTGAAGTCACAGGTTCTGGTCTCCTTAGAACTGACTTGAGTTCTTTTTTAGGTGGATAGGTAGTGTTTAATCATTTTACTAAAATGTAATGCTGGTATCTGGTGAGACTCCAAATACTGGGGCCCTGACTGTTCTGCATGCATGTTAGAATTAAAAGTACCCTGAACATAAGGGTTTGGTTAGAAGTACCCTATTCCCCACAAGGTTTTAGGCGATACCAAATAGTTTCCTTTTGCCAAGATGTGACTGCCTGTGGTGGTGTTTATATGACCAGCAGGTTGGCAGAGATCTATTTGAATGGAATGTGCTATAGATGTAAAATGTATTTCTCTGTATCTGAGTAACAAATAATTGTGCTGTATATAAGGACATATGTCTTGAGTAATCTGTCATGGAGTGAAAACTTCTCTGTTGTGAGCATTGCAGTGTATAAAATAAACTGCTAATACATTTATAGTCATCTTGGCAAATGGTGGAATGTGGAGATGAATAATTATCTGACAGGTTTACAAAACATTCCTCGAATAGTATTCAAATGACTGGAGAAATTATGGGATGCAGCAAAGCAGCCAAGCATTGAGCTTTGTAGTCAGACCTTGTGGTTTACTATTATGGTAAGTGAGATGCAATGCATAGTAAACACATGACTTATTCTGAGTTTCTAAACCTCTGATGCTCTTTTCCTTTTTTCTTATTCTCTCTTCATTATTCGTAAACTTCCTCTTTCATACCTTCTCTTTTGTTTTCAGACCCTGATAATGCTAATGAACAAAAGTCTGAAGTTCACTAAGAAATTGTTATTAATCAGTTACCGTGCTGTGTTAGCTGAATTAATGATGCCTACCAAAGTGTAGAACCTGTGCTGCTTTTAGGAAAACAGTGTGTTATAAGGGATTCAGATTACTTTCTGTTAGGTCAGCTTCTTTTTTGTGAGCTGTTTGCTGTGTTACTGTGAATTGCTTGCTAGGCATTATAATTATATAAAATGATCTTTGAATTTCTGGTTCATGGAAGTGTGCAGGTTTCTGCTCTGGATTTGGGTGACCTGTTCATTGGTAATTCCTCCAAACTGGTCATCTTTTTTCCCTTCTTTTTTCAGACACAGAAACTCATCTAGGTTCGAGGCAGTGTTTAATGGTTAAAGTTTTTTCTATTCAGTTTCTCATCCGTAATGCTTAGTTATGGCACTACTCCTTGTGCACTCTTCATATAACTGCCCACACCTAGTAAGATGGGTGCCTGCCCCATTAGCCTCTCAGTTTGATGGATTTTTTAGGAAGAGACTCAGTCTCTGCCTTAGATCATTTTGTAATACTTTAACTTCAGTTTTGAGTGTGTTTTGGAAAAAAGTTTTAAAAAATTATTAGATTTGAACTTTATCTCCATTTTGCTGTTTGGTATTGTTACTGAGCTGATAATTACTTTTGTTTAGATTCTTTTTGCTTTTCTTCCACAATGCATGAGAGATGCTATATTGAGGTATGTTTCATGATAGCAAAGCCATAGCAGTTCAACCTTCCTTTAACTTGCTCTAACAATTTACTTGACTTTTGGCCTAAAGTAATCAACTTTTTGATGCACTGTATTCAATCCTTAATTTATCTGCTGAGAGTAGAGGGACAATTGTAATTGTGTTTTTGAGGCATGCAGCTGGATTGAGACTGTCTGCTTGTTTCATAGAGGTCCCAAACAACTGTTGCATAATGACTTTCGTTTAAAGGGTGGATTTGAACCAGTGATTTAGAGAGAAATGTTCCATATCCCATTACTGATTACATGAATAATCCAGTCCACTTTGGAAAGGCTTACTAGAGTTAGTAGTAATTAGCAGATTGTTTTAAAAGTTAAGTTATTTCTGTCTTCTCCATAGATACATTACAGTCCAATCAATGAGGGGGGTTTACTCAGCTGCAGGGTGTGTGCATGTGTTTGCTTTTTTCCCTGGAAACAATGATGGGGTATTCAGAAAACCTGCTTTGTGACAGTGTGAAGGATTTTAAGCTGCTGGGCAACCCTAATTTGCCACTACAAATAAGCAAGAAATTGATCTGGTAGCGAATGAATAGAGCCAACTAGCATTTGTTTGAAATTTCATACCAGACTATATATGAAATATGTATGGACAGGTTAAGGTAATGCAAGGTTAATTGCTGGTTTTAAACTAGACAAAAACAAAAAATGTTAGTAAAAAGTATGCTTGAAATCAATTGTTTTTATGACAAGCCTATAGATGCATATGAAAACAAAAAAGGGAAGCAGAAAAACAACCCAGCCCAGTATTTTATCACACAAAATGTAAATCATATTTATACCCTAGTATGGAAGGTGACATGAAATTCAACTGTTCGGATGACTATCAGTTAGTACTTGTGTTGAAATATTTATATGATGGGGCAATACTGAATATCCAGAACGTGTAACTGTTTTACAGCATAGGTGGTTGTTGAGCAGTAACTGTTTTAATTGCAGAGAATGATTTAAACATCTAATACATTCCAAACTTATTCACATGCATATAATATTTGCGGATGTCTGCTGAGCAGAGGGCAATGGTAGTATGAGGCATATCTTTAAGAAGGCAGCTCTCTCACCAGTCTTGCAGCTGTTTCTAAAAAGTCTGATGTAAGTACTGTTACGAAAGCTCTCTTGGATCTCACCACTGTGAAATTCAAATAGAAAGCATATTGTTTCAACCTTCATTTATCTTGTTAGCCTGATAAACCAAAAAACTAAATTACCAGTCATATCCTGAAGGGAAAATGGTAGGATAACCCACAAGCGATGTATGCAAACCGTTTATATATTTTTGTTGTTGTTGGCAGGCTTCCTGATTCCAGGGTCTAAGAACCTGAGTAGAAGACAGTAGATAACATGATTGCAATATTTAGTATTGTTCATTTATCAAGGTAGGGGCCTAGTGAGATTATTTTGGGACTCTGAGAGTTTAAGACCAAATAAAATGTCATCTTTATAACTTCTTAACTTAAAAGTTCATGGATTTATGATATCAAATGATACATAAAAGATAAAGAATGATCCATTTGTGTATATAGAGGGGCTTCCATTTACCATATTTATTTAAGTCCATCAAGGGGAAAAGCCTTGGACTGGAATACAAGTTGTAGGGCAGGCAGCTGTTGTGGCTCCTGCTGTGGTCCTGGGTCCTGACCCAGACTTGGGATCAGATCTACAGCGTTCCCCCCCCCCCCCAAAAA
>JAGPOW010000290.1:2936331-2983897 GCA_030014935.1 Caiman crocodilus | reverse complement strand
CCCCCCCCAAAAAAAAAAACAACCAACCAACCAAACAAACCAAAAAAACCCAGACAAAAAACCAAAAAAAACCCCTCTGCCTCCTTGCTGCTACTTACCCTCAGTCAGCTCTGGCCCTGGCCTGGGGCAAGGAGCATATAGTGCCTATGACCAGTGGTGGCTGAGGGCATGAGGAAAGATGGGGGCCAGGCTGCCTGATTTGGCACTGCTTTCTCCTCTGCAGTGGGAGGGATGAATTTAAGATGCTCCTCCAGTAACTGGATTCTGTACACGGAGAATTATAATAAATTTATGAACTTTCCATGTATAAAATCTAATTATTGGGGGGCCATCTTAAAATCAAAGTTATCTTGAATTCAGGTAAATATGGTAATTTTTTTGAGCAGGTTGTGAAAGCAAAAGGAGAAACATCTTTTGGAAATCTTTCAGTGAGTTAATTTCCTATCTTCAGCTAACAGAAATTTGCAGTGTGGAAACGTTATGAGGGAATTTTCTGTCTGCCATAACAGCATGTACAAATCAAGCCTTGGAAAGCTTTTTAAAGCACCATCGAATAGCTTAAGAGGGTGTACTGCATTTAGGCCTTCTTCAATCCAGCCACAATCCTCAGAAACTGCATAGAGATTATGGAGAATTGTATAGTCCAAATGAGACCCTGAGGGATGGACTTTCCAAAACACTTCCATCTACTTTTTTTTTTTTTAATCCAACAAAGAATCTTGCACGTTATGATGCCTAATGTGAATGAGCATGTTTACTACATCTTGCAGTTTTAAAAACAGCGGGTACATTTAAAAACACCTATGCCAGTTTTGTGCCAGTACTTTTTGAACTTTTTTCATCTCATTGTATTGTTTAAACACATGTAGTGTATTAGGTGTTTCACAGCATATAGAAGGTATGGTCCTAAGCATTTCAAAGTTTTAAGAGCTAAGTAGGAGGTCTGACAACCCTTCCTGATCAAAAATTGGGAGCTTCAAATAGAGAAATAGTTAGATAAAATTAAGAATACTTGCATAGATGGGAGACTAATGCAGTCACTAAAGATTTTAAAGGATGAGTGGTATGAGGGTTTTGATAGCAGGTTAATGAGAACTATCTTTTTGGATGCCTTTCTGGTAGCAGTCATTAAGGGCCACATCCTGATTTACCTTTCAAATACCTAAATGCCATGTATTTAGCTGCATAAATGCAGTTTTTGACACTTATGCATAGTGTGAGATTTAGTCTCCACCTATGGCAAAATGCACGTGTACTTGATGGAACTAAGAGAGAGGAGCAAGAAGGACTGCCCTTCATACCTTTTAGGTCAGTAGTGCAGGCACTTGCCTAAGAAACAGGAGGCCCAGTTTCTAGGCTTCTTTTAAGCACTGTGGCATTTGAACCTGTCTTTCTTGAGTCTCAGAAAAGGGCTGTATCCATGAGACATCAGGCTAGACATTGTTCAAAGTGCTTTTCAACCCTGCCCTTGCACTTTGCATTTAATAATAATTGGATAAACAGATGATATCTGACCCATTGGATGAGGGAACCTGGGGCCTCTCCCTTTCAGGGTAATATCTTTCTCCCTGTGCCATTCACCTTCTAGGCTCATGTATCCTTGTTACCTCTTAGCTAGTGGGCCAGCTTCAGTTAAGGGATGGAGGGTGTTATGGCCAGTACCTAGCTTGTACTCTGGCAGTTCGAGCACACTGCTGGGAGGCAGAACACATCTTCAAACCCACTTGGTTTTACAGGAGCTTGGAATGTGGGTTTGGGATTCTGTTTCCACCTATGGCAAAATAAGATTGCCTTGCATGTACTGGTTGTGAAGTAGGGAGATATAGGGAGACAGCCAGCCCCTTTAGCCTGGTGGTTTGGAGATTTTTCCAGGGAGCAGGAAACGCAGCATCCAGAACTCAAACAGAGCCTAATTGTGCAGTCTTCCCTCTAGGAGACATGTACACTTGCTATGTTGTCCTTGCTGTGTAGGACAAAAATATCAGCTCAGTCTGTTTATTCAGAATTATTTGTTATAGATTGACAATTTGGTAACTGTTCATATTGCCTTATCATTTGCTTGAAGATTTAGTGGCATAATATAATAGTACCCAACCTTTTTTCCCCCTCTGGCCAGTGGGCCAGATCTGACATATGTCGTGGTGAGGTAGAGCCCAGTTTGGCCACACAGGAGGTTTGTGAGTGGCTCAGCCTGGTCCAGCAGTACGGGGGGTAGGTGGAGTGGCCGAGCCCAAATTCCGTTTTGTAGGGCTTGGGAATTTGGCGGCAGGGGTGGCAGTATTACTTGCTGCTTCCCCACTACTAAATTTCCTGATGTGTGGAGAGTGGTGGGGGCTGGATGCTGTGGCTCTGTGGGCTACGTTTAGCCCACTGCCAGAGGTTGAGCACCTCTGCTATGGAGAAATATTCTTTCTGCTTTTTTTCTTTCTCTCATGATGGTTTAGTATAATAATACAAATTTGGCACATTATTATTATAATCTCTAAATCAGAAACCATTTCTATCACTTCTTTTTTTTTTAATTTAATAACTTTTTCCAGTATTATTTGCTCTGTATATTTTGAGCTGGTCTGAAAACTTCTCGGTGTGTGCTCCCCTCAAAGCATTTAGGCACTTTCTCTTACTGTATCCACATGAATTTTAGTATTGGCCCTGGAATGAATTTGGGACTACAGTTTACCAAATTCTTGGGAATAGTGGGGGCCTGCATTAAAAACTAGTGTTTAAATAACTGGATATCTGCACAACCTACTTTCATAGTTTATAATCTGTTTTCAAATAAAGACTTTTAACACCATTAAATATAAATATAAAACTCTCTTTGCCAATGGATTCTCTTTCCTAAACCAAATAACATTCAGAGTCCAGAGACTGCTAATATTCATGATAACTAAAAATGTTTTCAAAGGTAGGATGTATGTAATTGGCTGATTATCAGATATTTTTGAGCTTTGTGATTCTTTATGGGATTTTCATACACTCATTCATTCAGTTTGCATTATGGCTGTCCCCACTAGCACTTACATAATCCAAGATCTATAATAGTTTTGTTATGAAACCTGTTTTTGGAGGGTTGTAGTAATATGTACTTGACTCATTAATATTCCTACTATGTATTATTTATATATTGAAATAAAACGAATAAATAAAATATGGATTTTTAAAACTAAAATGTTTGAGTTCCTAGTTCCTAATATAAAATCTGGAGTAACTTCTATATATGCATTTTTTTCACACATAATACTATATATCGGAAATAAAAATATGACTGGGGAAAGAAGAGTGGAGAGAATCCTTCAGCCATAATTAAGCATCTTGTAGAGAGAGAAATTGGAAGAGAAACAAAGCCATAATTGTATAGATTTCTGTATTGTTTGTCATTGTGTTCCAAAAAGTTGTAATTAATGCTCTGCTTTATTTCAGTAGTGGGTGTCTTAATGCCAGAAATTGTTGTAGAGATTGTATTCATATATTGAGCATCAGAGATAATTTTTTTTCAAAGAAGCAAAATGGTTCATAGCCTAATTTGATTAGTAACAAGCCAGAGGCACCATTCAGCAAACACAGAGCAGTTGAAAAAGTGACAAGTAATTTTACATAAAAATATTTTAGTGAAGGTGCACCGATGCATCATTTCCAATATTGGATTGGCACCGATAGAAAGAAAATTGACTGTATTAGAAATTGGCCTGATGTGAATGATAATATGGTCGATAAATGCCCAATGCAGGCGCACAACTGCGAGGAGCATAGCCCAGCAGGTTGGAGGGCTGCGTGCCGCTGGTAAGTCTTGTGGTGTAAGGGGTGGGGTGCAGGGGAAGGGAAGGGATTGGAGGTGGGACATCAAGGCCCCTGTGGTGAGGGGAGGGAGTGGGCCTGGAGCAGGACAGGGCGGGACATTGGACAGAGCCACATCTTATCAGGGAGGCATGGGAAGGGGTGGGCAGCTCCCGCTGCTGCGTACACCCCAGGAGGGCATAGTGGGGGTGTGCCCTCTGGATCTTCATGGAGCGGGCTGGGGCTGTGCAGGGCTCTTCCCAGCCAGAGCTGGGGTGGGAGGCGGCACCACCAGGGGGGGCTACTGTGAATTTTTGGGGTGGCTGCAGCCCCTCCACCCCCGTAGCCCCCTCCTAGCACTGCCATTGCCCACCCTGAGCGCCATCTGGCCTAGCCCCGGCTGGAAAGAGCCCCAGCGCAGCCCACCCTACTCCATGCAGATCCAGGGGTACATGCTCCTCCCATGCCCTCTGGGGGTGCTCACAGCAGCGGGAGCTACCCCCTGCTCCCCATGCCCCCCAGATGAGCCGTGGCTCTGTCCCTTGCCCTGCCCTGCCCTGGCTGCGCAGCACCTGCCGTAGCCCCAGTCCCACTCACTTCTGCACCACAGGCGCCCCAATCTGCCCCTCCCTCCTCTGACCCCCCCTAAGTCCCTTCTTTTCCCTCTCCCGTTACACTACAACAGACTTGCCAGACAGATCTTGCTTTTTAAGCTGCTGGGCTGCATATCAGAAATGGGATCAGTATTGGTTGATATGCCTCCTTAAAATTCGGCTATCGGTATCGGCTGCCAAAATCTCTATTGGTGTACCCTCATAGCAGTTTTGGAAATAATATCACAACTTGTCATTACAGAGAATTGTATAATACATTTCCTATTATAGGGAAATAGACCTGTGATTTAGTTTTTACTCCAGGTTTTCACCTTGTATTCATTTGCTTTGTATTCAAAGATTTTCCTTTGGTGGTGAAATTTTTCTCATGGTTTGCTAAAGCCCAAAGATGACATACAAATAAAAAATAAATAATTTTTTTGCAGCAATTACAAATTGAGTTAGACAGCAATTAAAGTCTAAAAATGTTTTAGACTTTGAAATATAGTTCTGTCCTATGTTTTGTTTGGGGAATTTTTGATAACTCAGATTTTATTTTTTGGGACTTGTTCATGCACATGATTTTCAGAGAGGAAACAGCTTTCAAAAATTTGCCGTGGATTTGCATCTTCTAATCTTGGTATGGATGAACTGGGAGGCTTGCTATAAACCCTTCTGTTCTTTGCTTCCCAGGTGCAGAGGGGGAAAGAAATTGTGATCTTACTTCACTGTATGCCTTAAATGGTGTAAATTCTCCCACTCAGTTTACAGATCTGCAGGCTTCTACTCCAACTGCTAAAAGCTTTGAAATCTTCCTCTTCCTACTGTCAGTTGTTTTCTCTTAAAGTTAGCAAGTAGTGTAAATTTCAGTATGTGAAGTCTGGTTATTGCTGGAGATTGTCCTAACAACTTAGTGCCCTGTTGGATGATGATGATACCTTTTCTTTTTACTCCTTCAGCAAATCTTTTCTGTGACTGTTTTAGATTTATTCCTCCAGGTAAACCACTCTTTATTTACCACTGTTTTCAGTGCTTGTAAGATGGACCTTGACCCGATCTTGTGGGATTTCTCTTTTGTTTTGTTCTTCCAACCTGTTTGTTGTCACTAATCTCCTCTTGTTCCTGATTTAGCTGCCTACTGCTGACATTTAGAACTTTCCCAAGCAGAGTTGTGAAATGGACCTAATTATATATGCACCAAGTACATGTGATTATAAAGTTTTGTATAGCAGACAGGACTCTGCTGAGGTGCAGTTTGTGGGAGAACTATGAGCAGCACTGCACAAGTACAGACTTTCAGAGATAAAGTTTAGGGTGACAGCTGTGCATCTATTTAACCTCAACATATGTATGAAAGGTACCCCAACCATAAAGATGAGCAGGTTTTATTTTTAATAAAGGCTTTAAACTCTGTAGAAGTTGATAACATTTACCTGGGAGTCTTCTATTACTGTGGGTGATTGCCTTTTTCAAGACCTGCCTTTAGGAGCCAAGTTATTCACAGTGAAGCATTAAGTTGCTGTTACTAAATCTATGTAGTTCAAACAGGACAATTTTTATCTGTCTCCTCCAAACACAACTATTGGAAGGGACTTCATATTACAACCCAATGCCCTGCAGTTGCCTTTTGAAACGGCCTCCTGGCTAGATGATTGAGTACAACCCTTCTGAATGGCACCTTGCCATGCTTAACAGATCATAATGGCTTCCATCCATAATTCCTACGATTTTAAATGGATGCACATGGGAGTACCTAGATTAATGGGACTACCCAGCTTCCATCTCCTAGGGTCAGATACTTATGTCCCAAGCTGGGGAGGGTTGATTTGTATGGTAGGCACTTGGCTTTTTTGTGCAATTGGTCTGCTTTCAAAGCTTACCCTTTAAAGTCTTAAATCTGTTTTTTGTTTTTTTGTTGTTTTTTTTTAAAAGGTTTTGGCTTTGCGTCACTAGAAGCCTAACTTCTAGAATACCTTGTGGCTACAGGATGATAACATACTTTGCACTGGGGTTCCAAATTTGTACAACAGTTGTTTAAAATATTCTTTAATGAAAAGTATAGTTAAAATGACTAATTGGAGAGGTACAGCTCAAAATTTTAAATTCCTTTTTGTAGGTTTCCTATAACTGATTCAGGTTTTCTTTTTTTCCTAAGTCACTGTTCTTTTTCATATAAGCTTTGCCTGGATGACACTAGTGTTTTGTTTTGTTTTTTTGATTGGAGAAATAGTTCTGTGACCTGAAGCTGGGTCTCCTGAGTGAGTTTGATAAATTACAAGTTTAATGGGAAGTGAAGCTTTGGTATTTGGTTTACATCTCTTGCTGACATTTGCAGAGTGCAGGTTGCATACTTGGGTTTAGATGGGTTATGTTATGAAGTTGTCTTGCAATTAAATTACCTGGCGTGGAGTTTTGAATTATAGCGGTTTTGCCAAATCCTTATTGTACAATTCATTTGTAAAAGTTTTTTGTAGGGGTATGTTGTATGTTACATTGTTTAACCTGCAAAATTTGCAGTAAGGTTTACTGCTATTTCTGATCATAATATACTGATATGCTTCTGTTTTAATCAAGCACCTCCATTAAAAGCATGCAGTCCACATAGTGCTGTCCTCTATGTGGGATATAATTATTCAGGTGGAATATAATTATCATGATTGCTTCTCAGCCCAATAGGCTCAGATCAAGCGTAGCAATCTGTTAAATTGGTGACTTCTTAAGGAATGCAGAAATTTACTTGGGCTGCTCTGTTTATAAGAAATGCATTCCATAATGGGAAAACTTCAACAGATATTTGTAAGCATTATACTTATATAAGCTTAACTGTTTTAATGTTTTTCATAGAATCATAGAAAAATAGGGCTGGAGGGACCTTTGGAGGTCATCTAGTTTAGCCATCTAGCAGAGGCAGGATCATTCCTCCTATTATTAAAACTGTTAGAAAACTACAAATGTATATTGCCACAGGTAAAGTAGGAGGACAGCAATGATCAGTGTCTGCTGCTGCAAGGCTTATTCAAATACACTTGAGATGTCCAAGGAAGAGGGCCCACGTACCCTGCTACAGAGGAAGGTAACCCCACCCCCCACTTTCTATACCAATCTGACTGTGGGATAGAATTCCTCACTGACCCCAAATGTGATGTTCAGTTTGACCCTGACTGGAAGTTCAAGATCCGCTAGCCACGAACCTCTGGATTTTAGTCCCATCATGAGCATTCAAAATCCGTGGCCTTGGTTGCAGCCAAAACCATGCTTCTGCGAAAGGTAAAACCCACTGTCACGTGTAGCAGCAGGAAGGGGAGAAAATTCCTGGTCATATGTGGTTATAAGCAAAACATGGAAGCTTGGGAAATACCCATAGTATAACATAGATGTAGCTACTCCTAGATCATCCCTGATTCATGCTTGTTCAAATTTTTTATAGTGATGGAGACTCCACAGCTTTCCTAGCCAGCCTGTTCTACTCCTAAACTGCTCTAATAATGAAGAAGCTTTTCCTGGTATCTATTCTAAACCTGTGTTGCTGCAGCTTCAGCATCGATCCATGTCGTGTTTTCTGCACTGGGAGAAAAGAAGTTCTCCCTCTTCTTTATAGCAGCCCTTTAGATATTTGGAGACTGCTATCATGTCCCCTCTTAGGCATGTTCAGCTTACAGGAAAGTTGCATATTTCCTTCAGCCTCTTGTTGTATGGCTTGCCGTCCAAAGCTCACCCACCTTTTTTAATCAAATGCAGCTCATATTGTAGTAGTACCTGAAAATGGGCTACAGCCTTTCTAAATACAGTGGTGGACATTGGTCATCCGTAGGCATGGAGGCCATCTTGAAAAAAAGATGGATGACTGATGAGGTGGAACTGATAAAACAATATGCTCAGGGCAGTAGGTACAATTAGGAGAAACGTTTGAAAAAATTAAATGTTACCCATGTTTGCTTTTTTGTCAAAGGTAAAACATTTAATAGAGATGTAACTGTGTTTTCAGGAAGGTTGTGTCAGGAAAGTTTTTATGGGGGATGGGGGGGACTGAATGTCTTATTGTATAGTGGTGAATGCCAGCCTTTTTGGTAGGTGTGTCACAAATTAGCCCTGCATTCTTCTTTAGTGCCACTCTGATCCCTTTCCTTTACCTACTCTACTGCTCTGTGTTCTGCTCCCTGCCTTGTGCTCCTTGACAAGCTTTTGCTCTGCTTTCTCCTTTTCCTTCCCTGTGTTCTTTCCCTTGATTTAAGGGCAAGATGCTGTACCTTGAAATGGGCTGCCTCTTGGTTGAGGTTGTGTTGCCGTTGGGGCTGGTTGACAGCTAGTTCCTCCTAGCTTTTGATGCCCAACATCTGTTTTCTTTAGTTATTCCTTCAATGTGTTCCTGTAGTGTTTCCTTTTTAGGCTCTTGAGATGACAACGATAGGCTATCCACATTTCACATCCATAGAGGAGAATGGGGATAATTACTTCATTGTAGACCTGGATGTTGGTGTCTTTCTGGACTGTGAAAGACACCAAGAGATGGCTCCTGCTGATGCTATTTGTGGCATCTGTGCCACTGGTTGGTCACCCCTGCTCTGTAGTCTATAAAACTAGCCTGGGAAGAAGGACATGACTCAGGTTCAGGTCCTTGCTGTGATTCAGAGCTATTTGGGATTTATAAAAATTCCTCTACTCTGAATGAGACAGAGGTGGCACTTGGGCATCCTCGACCAGTGCTATAATGAGGATCCACAGAAGAGCTCAAGTTTTGAACGTTTTGACAGTTTTATTTTTACAGAAATCCTTAATGAACCAAAAAAATCTTCAAAGCTTTGAAAGTTGCCATGAAGTGGGACTGTCATCTTTCAGACAACTCTAGTGACAGGCAGTCCTCTTAAAATTACAAATCATCTTTGCCTAGCTGCTTGCAGTTTATTTCCTTCAACTTTTATGACAGCAGCTTCCAAATTTAATTGTATTGTTCTTTTTTGCCCTCCACTCCCTATAGTTAATCACTACTCTGTGTAAATAGGCTGTTCATTCATAAGACAGATAAAAAATGAGTATATAATGTAATTATCATGGAAGAAGTGAGTCTTCTGCAAGAAATTAAATGAAGGTCTGTTGGTTTCATTGGCCATGTCAGAAAGATAGTTCTATGTGGAAAAATGCAGAAGTAGTTTAAAGTGCTACCTATGGACAGTGAAAGAATGTTTGCTGTCACAAAAGTTCACAGTTTTGTTAAAATAGGCATGTAGCCTACTTGCAGCTTGAGGACAGACCTGGACTTGTTGACAGACAGTAGGAAAATGGCCAGCCCTTCTGAAGCTCCATAGGACATGGGCAAGCAGGGCTAGCCAGGCCTCCTTGTTGCAGGTCTCTTCTGTGGAAAATTCCCAACTTCAGATTCTTAATAATAATGGGGTTCAGCAGTTCCCTCTCTTTTGTTTGTGGGAATTGCTTACCCCTCTGAAGTTATAGGTCAGTGTCTTTATTTCCTTTCCCAATCCTTTTATTAGGCTTCTTAATGGGAATTCACTCTCTTAAACAGGGTGTAGGTTCCCCTTCAGTAGTTTCAGGCAGTAGTTTCCTCTCTCTCCTTCCTTACCGCCATGCTCTCTGCCTCAACCTCTTCTCAAAGCAGAAAGGGAGACAGGAAAGAAATCAGGAGCTTGCTCTTCAGTGAAGTGTTATCATCCCTTCTCCATGAGACAAACAGTATTAAAACAGAGCACCAGATGGTTAAACTTGCCTAGGTCCCTACCACTTGTAACCACTACTCCAGAGTATGGATCACTGCCATTGCTACCCTTGCCACTTACGGAGGACTTTTGCAATAGTCTAAATGCTGTAGTAGTGTAGATATGCATAGTGTAGAAAGGAGTCTTTGCATCCCAGAACAGAGGGCAGAGACTCAAGTGTCCCAATCTAGTATGTTCATTTGGCACTATTATGTGCAGCCAGCTGTATCTAGTGGTCAGTGCAGCTGCTCAGGTTCTTGTGCTTTTCCCAATAGCTGGTTTAGGAAGGTGGAAGGGACAGCAGCTGTGGCACGCTCCAAAATAAGTAGGCAGTAAAGATCATCTTGTACTACTTTCAGCTTCTTATTCATTACCTTCTAGCCTGCACTTACCCAGTTATACAAAACCATATATTTCCTTTATGTGTTGTGATACAAGTCTAGCCAGATGTTGTTCTTTAAGGTAAATGGGACAGTATTTTCTGGTGGTCAGAGATTGTATATTTTACTGGTGTAGTTGGATTCTTGAAGGCACAAATCATGTCCTGACAATGTTTCTTGCCTTTATTTAATATTGTTATATTGTAGCATTTTTTCATAGATTTCGTAGACATTAAGGCTGGAAGGGAAGGGCTGGACATTTTTAAATCTGGAAGGGACCTTGGAAGATCTTCGAGTCCAGCCCACTGCCCCAGGGGCAGGAAGTCAGCAGAAGTCATAGGATCCCAGCAAGATAAACATCCAAATGTCTCTTGAAGGTGTTCAAAGTAGGTGATAGACTGCTGCCGGTTCAATTCCAAACCTTGGGGGTTTGGACAATAATAGAGTTCTTCCTTGGGTCCAGCCTGAAATGGTCATGGAGGAGTTTATGACTATTTGATCTTGTCATCCCTTGGGGTGCTCTGGTGAACAGATGTTCCCCCAAATCCTTGTGATCACCCCTGATACACTTATAGGCAGCCACCAGATCACCCCTAAACCTGTGGTTTTTCCAAGCTGAAGAGTCCCATAGCTCTCAGCCTCTCATCATAAGATCTGTTTTCCTGACCTCTGATCATGCGTGTGGCTCTATAAACAGGGGGCCTGCTTGGGGCTATTCTCACAGTGGCCCGCCCACCTGTTCCTGTGCTAAGTGCCCACATTCTCTCCCACCATGCCTTGTTATTATAATACATAGATGTTAATTAAGTAGGAGGCTGCCCATTTCATGCCCTGATGCCAGGGGGCACTATCAGTGGCTCCTTTCCTCCCCTACACTGCAGCCCAAGCCTCACAGATGGCATCTAGATGTTCTTATCACCAGCCCCCACACTGGGCCCCCGAATCCTACTGTTGAACCCCACCTGGATTCCTTCCCTCAGGCAGTATCTTCCGCCATCATACCGGACACCATAGCTCCCTGAACTGATCCCCCTTCGAATGTGATCCCCCCACCGGAACCTTCAGTTCAGTAGCTCTGGTTCACCTTCAGGCCAGTAGAAACCCCAGGCCCTCAGCACTTGGGTGTTCCTCACAGTGGGCCCCCTTCCAGTCCTGACCCCAGCATGGCCAGTCAAGGGAAGCTCAGACAGGCCTGAGTCTATGGCCCTCTCCTCATTCTCCGAGGGTTCACCCTCTGGGCCTTCCAAACAATGGGGTCACCCGGTTGTGTGGGCTAGGGGTTAAGGCACCTCAACCTGCCTTTTGCTGGGGTGGTAACTGGCCTGGTATTTCCTAGGGGCTCCCATGCCACTGTGAGCCCCACCAGGCCACCCACTTCTGGCAGGGTGCAGTTTTAGGTCGTACCCTGGACCAGGAGCCTCCTTACCATGCCCTACAGCTCCTGCCTTACCGCCAGATGACACCAGCAGCCCTCTGGCCAGGTGGTGTTGTTGCCTGGCCCCCAGCAGCAGAACTACACTGTTTATATGGGCAGCCCTAGATTCAAAAGGGCTGTCCTCACCAGGCACCTGCCAGCTGCTGCCTTCTGGCTCTTAAAGTGACAGACACAAACAGTGCCCTGCCACAGGCTCTCCTCTGGACTCTCTCAAGCTTCTCCGCATCCTTTTTTAATTGCGGAGCCCAAAACTGGACACAGTACTCCAGCCGCGGCCTCCCCAAGGCTGAGAACAACAGGAAAATGATGTCCTGGGATTTGCTTGAGAAGCATCTATAGATGCAAGCCAGCATTTTGCTAGCTTTACTAGCTGCAGCTTCACACTGAAGGCTCATGTTCATCTTGTGGTCAATTATGACCTCCAAGTCCCTTCTGTCTGTAGCTGTAGCCAGCCTAGCAGTGCCGAGCCTATAAGCATGCTGTGGGTTTTTCTTCCCCAGGTGGAGAACCTTGCATTTTTTGGTGTTAAACACCATCAGGTTCTCGTCTGCCCATTTCCTGAGCCTGTCAAGGTCAGTCTGGATTGCCCTCCTGTCCTCCGGTGTGGATGCTTTACTCCAAAGTTTGGTGGTGTTGGCAAACTTGGCCAATCCGCTTCTGACGCCTATATTCACATCATTAATGAAGGTGTTGAATAGTGTTGGCCCAAGGACAGAGCCTTGAGGGACCCCACTGGTCACAGGGCATCATGACGATTGACTTCTGTCAACTACCACCCTCTGGGTCCGACCATGGAGCCAGTTCCCCAGCCAGTGGATCGTGGTGAAGCCAAGGCTGGAGTTGGCCAGTTTTGCTAAAGAGTGATCGTGGGATACCAGGTTGACGGCTTTTTTTAAAGTCAAGATATGACATCAATCTCTTCCCCCTTGTCCTGGTCATAAAAGGAAATTTGATTGGTCAAGCAAGACCTACCCACGACAAACTCATGCTTGCTATTTCTCAGGATTTTGCCGTCAGCCAGTCTGTTGAGAATGGTCTCTTTAATCTTTTCTAGGATCTTCCCCAGGATAGAGGTCAGGCTGATGGGCCTGTAGGTTGCTGGATCCACTTTCCTCCCTTTCTTGAAGATAGGCACCACATTGGCCTTTTTCCAATCATTGGGCACCTCACCAGAGCACCAGGAATTCTCAAAGATCCGTGCCAGGGATTGAGCTATGATGCATGCCAGCTCCTTGAGTACCCTGGAGTGTAAACTGTCAGGGCCAGCTGACTTGAAGGTGTCTAGCCTCTCAAGGTGTTCCTTCACAAGGTCAGCATTGACGGACATCAACAAGTCCTTTTTCAAGTACATTGAGACCAAGAAGAGGGCACTGTACGGCCCCTGCATGACTCAAATGGTAACCTTGTGGCTACGCCAGATGAGAGAGCCAATATTTTTTAACAGTTTCTTTGCCTCTGTTTTCTTGAACTGGGAACAGGACATTCCTCCTGCTAGAGGTAAGGACAACCTCGGGCTAGCTCTGTCAGGCCTTGAGTCAGTGCAGATGTAGTTAGGGATCTTCTGGAAGGGATGAACATTTTTAGATCTGCAGATCCCGATGCCCTCCACCCAAGGGTGTTGAGGGAGCTGGCAGGGGTCATTGCAGAGCCCTTGGCCCGGCTGTGTGAGTATTCATGGTCATCTGGTCAGGTGCTGGAGGATTGGAAACTAGCTAATGTAGTCCCCATCTGTGACCGAGAGGGCTCCTCGGGGCCGCTCTCTATGCTCTATGGCCCGCCCGCCTGTCTCAATGGGCCAGCCGCCTGCCTATTCTCTCCCGCCACAACTTGGTCTTAATTGGTTCATCTTCCGTAAGCAGGGGGCTGCCCATTTGAGCCCCGATGCCAAGGGGCATTCTCTGCAGCTCATTCCACCCCAATACTGCAGCCCAAGCCTCGCTGATGTAGTAGACAAGTACTGACATACTACTCGCTGATGTAGTATGTCAAGCGCTGCCCCCTCTGGGGCTTGCTGTGCTCCCGCTGGGGGCTCTCAAGCACTGCCTGCCTCTCGGGCCTCTCAATGCTGTTCAGGCTTCTCAAGCGCCGCCCGCTGCCTGGGCTTCTCAAGCGCCGCCCGCCTCTCGGGCCTCTCAACGCCGCCCAGGCTTCTCAAGCACTGCTCGAGCTTCTCAACAATCCTGCCCCCTCTCTGGGGCTTGCTGTGCCCTCGCTGGGGCTCTCAAGCACTGCCTGCTCTCTCAGGCTTCCCAAGCGCTGCCCGCTCTCTCGGGCTCCTCAGTAATCCTGCCCCCTTTCTGGGGCTTCCCAAAGTACTGCCCGCCTCTCTGGGGCTTGCTGCGCCCCTGCTGGGGCTCTTCCTACGCCCCTCTCCAGGGCTGGGGTCCACATACCCTGCTGGCTGTGCCCTCACTGGCTCCTGGATCCCCACACTACAGTGGGTCTCCTATGAGGCCTCCTCCATCCCCTCACAGCCTCACCCAAACCACCGGTATAATACAATTACTAACAACTCAAAACATAAGCCTCCTGGCTATGACTTAACTCCAGGCCATCTGGCTATAACAAAACCAGCAGCTCACCGGCCCAAGCAACATTCATTCCTACCAGGGCTCTTCCCTTCTCTGCTGCAGCCTCTGCATCCAGTTCCCTCTCTCTCTCCCTGGGCAGAGAGTTCCTTTCTTTTTGGTAGCTGGCAGGGAACTGCCTGTCCGGTCTTGGCTCTAGGCTTTATAAGAGCCAGGCCCTGCTCCTTAGGATCAGCTGGCTCTCCTTAGTTGCCTTGGCAACTTGCAGCTGTGCTCATTATCTCTGCTGGGCTTTACCCCAGCAGCTTTTCCCTTTTCTGGGAGCAGAGCAGGCACCCCCAGGGCCCTGCCGTGATCTGTACAAGTGGCGGGCACCTACAGTGCCCTGCCACACCATCTTTAAGAAAGGGAGGAAGGAGGAGCCAAGTAACTATAGGCCCATAAGCCTCACCTCGGTCGTTGGGAAGACCTTGGAGAAAATCATCAAGGAGCACGTCTGGAGGGTGGGCCAGTAAGGGCAATCAGGGCAATCAGCATGGGTTCATCAAAAGCAGGTCCTGCCTGACCAATCTGATTGCCTTTTATGACCAAGTAACTAAATCCTTGAATGATGATGTCGCCATGGAAATAGTCTTTCTAGACTTTAAGAAGGCCTTTGAAACTGTCTCTCACCCCATTCTCATTAATAAATTAAGCGACTGCGGCATTGATGCCTACACAGTTGGATGAGTAAAAAACTGGCTGATGGGGCACGCCCAGAGAGTAGTGGTGGACGGGTTGTACTGAACCTGGCAAGATGTGAGCAGTGGGGTAACCCAGGGCTCAGTCCTTGGGCCCGCACTGTTTAACATCTTCATCAGCGACTTGAATGAGGGGGTTGAAAGAACATTGTCCAAGTTTGCTGATGACACTAAGATGTGGGGCAAGCTGGGCACACTTGAAGGGAGAGAGAGGCTGCAACTAGATTTAGATAGACTACAAAAGTGGGCAGATGAGACTAGGATGGGGTTCAACGTAGATAAATGCAGGGTGCTGCACCTTGGAAGAAGGAATCCACAGCATACATACAGGTTGGGGAGTTCCCCTTTTGAAACCACAGAGGCGGAAAGGGATTTTGGAGTCATTATTGACTCCAGAATGAACATGAGCCGCCAATGCCAGACTGCAGCCAGCAAGGCCAGCCATAATTTGTCATGCATCCAAAGGTGCATCTCAAACCAGTCTGAAGAGGTGATACTCCCCCCTATACGACATTGGTCAGGCTGCAAGTGGAGTACTGCATCCAGTACTGGGCGCCACACTTTAAAAAGGATGTGGCCAGCCTGGAGAGAGTTCAGAGGAGGGCCACAGGACAGGCCCTAGGAGGAGAGACTGAGGGACCTGAGCCTGTTCAGCCTTGGCAAGAGGAGGCTGAGGGGGGACCTGGTAGCTGCCTACAAACTCATTGGAGGATATCATCAGCAAATAGGAAGAGCTCTGTTCTCCCCAGCATCACCTGGAGTGATGAGGAACAATGGTAATAAGCTGATGGAGAATAGGTTTAGGTTAGAGATGAGGAGGCAATATTTTACAGTTAGGGTGGCCAGAATCTGGAACCAACTTCCTTGGGAAGTGGTCCTCGCCCCTACCTTGGGTAAATTCAAAAAGAGGTTAGATGATCACCTGGTTGGGGTCTTGTGAACCCAGCATTCATTCCTGCCTGTTGCAGGGGTCGGGCTACATGATCTGTTCAGGTCCCTCCTGACCCTAGCTACTATGAAACTATGAGGGTAAGGAATCTCCCTCACCCAGGCCTTCCCATCCTGTTATGTGATGGTGCTGGGTTGCAGAAGAAATAAGTAGTACAATTTTGCTGTCCGGACTTGACACAATACCTTATCTTGTCTTAGAATTGAGTAAAAACAGTATTACTTAATGGCTGCTGCAGTGCCATTTGCATGTCCCTCCCTAACCCTTCAATGGGATGTCATCTATTTTATAAGGCTGTGTATACCAAAACAGAATTGTTGTTTGTGGTATTAGATTTTGACAGTGTAATACAACTTTGGCCCTACAGTGTGGTAAAGAGAATGTGGCAGAGAAAAATAAATGCTGTTGAAGTGTCTTTTGCATGTGGTAGTAGTGTCATCAATGGATAAAGCTTAGACCCATCTCACTGGAGTTTTCTCATAAGAGAGGCAACACAACCAACTTAAAAAAAAATAAAATTCCTCGAACTCAGGAGCTTTAATTAAAAAAATTAAGCAGACATGGATTTTTCTGCTCTGCAAGTTTCAAATTGAAGCCCCCTCCCCCTTTTAATTATGAGAGTTTTGTGTAGCTTGAATAGATACTTAAAAACTTACTCTGGTTTGAATTAGAAGTATAAGTGATTTCAGCCTACAGTTGTATTGCCTTTAGAACCGTTTGGAAGCAGAACAGATTTTTTTCATCCGAGTATTCCAAACTATCGCTTCCTCAGAAATGTTTAATGTTTCAAAAAGCTGATGGAAAATCTAATCTTCCTTTTTAATTGATTTCAGTCAATCAGCAATTCTGTCAACCAAAATTCCAAGCCCACTTTTGAAAACACTTGTGATTTATTCCCCTTGCAATTCTAAACTATGTATGCCAGATCAGGAAATTCCAACTACTACTCTTAAATTTGCTAAAGAATCCCCAGAGTTCAAAACATAGAACATAGATTTGCAGCAGTGTGTGAATAATTGTACTTCTTTTTTTTCTCCCTCTTACCTCAGTTCCTGTGTATACACAGAACTGTAGCCATATGGAGTTTCTGGAAACTATCTCAAAAAGTATGAATTTCCCTTACTTTTACCAGTTTGATGTAAAATCTGTTGTCTTATTTGGCTAAATTCTGTTCTCCTTGTACGTATAAGCAACTCCCTTTGAAGTTATTTTAAAATACGCTCAGAGGTTGAATAGGACTCTGGAAGCCAGATTTTCAAAGGTATTTAGCTACCTCAGGGTCCAGATGGCCACTGAGATTTCAAATTACTAAATATAAGCTTTCCATTACTTTGAGTGGAGGATAGGCATCTATAGTTTAAGCATCAAGATACCTCTAAAAATCTGGCTTGTGAATAGAACCTACAAGGAGAAGTTCAAGTGAAGCCTTTCAAGTTTAAAAATCCTCTTTTCTTTTTAAGTTTGAATGCAACTCAAAGTCATTTTTAAAAGGCATACAGAGATGCCTTGTAGAGCTGGAAAAAGAAATACTACCTAAAATTCTTTCATTCTTATTTTAATTAATTCTTTAGAGGAAGCTATCATAGATCTACATATTGGAGATAGTAACAGTTTCATTGAAAAATTTCAGGAGAGATTCCACTAGTCATTTGATAGTAGAGCTTTCTATCTGGTGCATCTCTTAAAAGCAACTCTCTTCCATTTAGCGTAAAAGAATAATAAATAGTAAATGGAGACATAACACTTGTCTTGGCAAAGAGCAGCCACATATTTCCAGTGAATACAAGCTAATATTTTGTTTTTTCATTGCTCAAACTGAATGGGAAATTTAGTCTTAGCCAAATGCTCCAAAAGTGATCTTATCAAGTAATCCTGTAAAAAATTTAGTTTATAAGAAATTCTAGAAGTCTGTGAAAATACAGTTTTCCAGTCAGCTGATCTTGCTAAAACCTTGCTTGAATGGAATCTTGCCTCATCTAGTACAAAAGATATGTGCAGCGTATGAGGTTACTGTTCAGTCAGTACTTTATGCTTGGGCACTGTTTTTCCGTGAAAGTCTCTCTGTTTCAAATTAACTCTGTGGCTTTCAGTTACTTTTCAAAGTTCACTTTTTTTGAACTTCCTCAGTAAAGAGAGAAATTCTGGCTTGGAGGAATATCCTGTTAAAAGTTAAAGCCTCTCACAGAGCGACTCAGTGTTTCTTGAACTAAAGCACGATCCAAGAAGAAATGTTGATTCTGCACTCATTGAGGTCCATGGCAGAGCTCTTACAGTCCAGGCCAAGATACTGAGCAGTCTTAAATCACCTGATAGAAACATTCAACCTGTGCAGAATCTGGCTCGTCATTGACTGCATTATTTTACTCGGCAATTCAGATGGCCATACTCTGAGCCATTGTGGCAGTTAGAGTTGTACTGAGCAAAGAAAGTGTTTCCATTTTTTATAATGCAGCAAGAAATACGCATTGGTTATCATATAGTTCTTCCTTTGTGATGAATTGTTTGAGAATAGGAGGGCTGACCAAACAAGATTCTCAAGTTATGATCAATGAGGGAAGAGAAGAACAAGATTAAAGAAAAGACAAAGGAGGGTATTTTTCTGGAAGGCAATGACTGGTCTTCTGTCAAATGTGCTGAGAGATCAAGGAAGCTGAAGAGATGTATTTTATTTAGTCATGAAGAAAATCAGGGTGACATCTCAGCTTTTCAGCTCTGCAGGGAAAAAAGCTACTGTTGAGACCAGAATCTAATTCTGGATTAAATTAGTTTTTCATTTTATTACTAAAATATAATACTGACCATTTATTATTGGTGATAAATGGGACTATTAACATAAATTGAGAGAAATACAAAAGGGTTTTCTTTTTAGACATGTTTAACTTGAGAAAACCTTTGACCTTAAACTAACAAAAGCAAGGAGGACCTAGGAAAACACCAGTGACTCATAAAACCTGATATAGCTAAATATTTATTAAATAAGAATACACTAAAGGAATTTAAAGAAGCCATTTATCAATGAGTTACAATATCAGGTGCCGTTCATGGCAACAGATATTATAAGGATTCTTTCTAGCAGTGGTTTAATTTGTTTATGTAGCATAGGTATTAAGTCATTTGCTTCATAACTGGAAAGCAATGGATATCTTATTTAGTTCTTCTACATTATTTAACATTTGTTTAAATTAATTTCTCTTCCTCATAAATACGTGGAAGAGCAGTATGGCTTTTGTACAAATAGAGGGTTTTTTTTTAACTCAGCTAGGCTTTGCTGCTAGTGGAGTTACTTTCATCATACTTTTTAGATATCAAGGTGCAACAGTCTTGGTCAACAGATTTATTCTTCATTTCTTTCTTTTTCTTTGGACTGTAAAAGAAAAAGTGAATTTGATTATAAAAATGCTAATAGTTTTCTTTATGTACATAGAATATATATATGATATAGAAGATATCAATAGAAATGTATAGAATATATATTTGATATCTTTCTCCAATCTGTACCACAAGATAAGTGGTTTATGTTCTGCAGCTGAATATGGCATCATAACCAGTGAAACTGTTTATGTGCTACCAGGGATATTGAATTATTAAACTATTATTTTAGCATCAAAGTGCCTTAGAGGTTATATACAGCATCTTGTGATGAGTGGAAGATGCTATATGAATTAATCTATCATAATAAGAAAACATCATTTTGGATAAGACATTAAACTTCCAGGAGTCTAGTCAACAAAAGAGGACAGAATAAATCCCTTTTTTCAAGTACTGTTTTATAAAAAAAAGATTGACTAGGTACTTGTATTATAATTAAAGTATGAAGATTTGAAGAGCTGATTATGTATTATAATAGACTAAAGTATTGAAGACAAGTAAGTATACTATGTTTTCATTGTCATCTTTCTTTAAACATAAATTTTGTCTGTGATACCATGCACTGTTACATTGTAAGAAAAAACCTTTTTTTTAATATGTGAGAAGAGAGGTAGCAGCATCCCCAAACTATTGGAATTAGGAGATCCAAGTGATGGACAAGCCTTACAGAGGAAGACTTCAGTGGGTAGAGTGTAGCGAGGCACTTGGGAGGAGACCTGAATTAAATATCCTGGATGGTGCAGACTTTCAGCATGGCCTGAGCAAGTCATTTAAGGCCAGTTTTCAAAAAAAGTTCTTAGGTGTTTAATTCACTTTGATTAATTTGAACCTAGGTGCCTTCAAAACTATCTTTAAAAAACTGACTGTGATCCTCTCTTTGTCTTCATTCCCCATGTATAAACAGAGAGAGTTACTTAATCATGTAGTCAGGCAGAAGGCATCTTAAGAACATCAGAGTCACTGGTCTTAAACAAGAAAACTTAAAAATTAACTTGAACAGGAAACTGCAGCACAAGAAATCATCTACAGACTGGACTGTTAAGTACAATCTCAACAGAGACTCATACTATTACTATGACTAAATTTTATGTCCCATATTCTCTAATGGATGAATTGCCTTGTTTATCCCTGTTGATCCAGTCAGCCTACCTTTATCTCTCTCAGCAGTGCCTCGTCCTCTGACCCTCTGTATTTAGATTCTAACCTGTTTAGATTGTGATGGTGACACGCTGCCAGTAGGAATACTGGAAGGACCTGCGGGGTCCGTAAAAGAAAAGAAAAAGCACTTACCTGACGAGATAAGGCAACAGCAACTGTGGCAGATGCCGGTGCGGCTGTGCGAGCTACTTCCCTGCCGCTCATTTAAGCGACTAGTGTTAACAGGCGGGAAAGCAGAGCTAATCGCAGCAGCTGAACCGGCTGCCACGGGAAAGTTTAAAAGCCCCAGCAGGCATTGCAGCCGGGGTGGTGGTGGAGAGGAGAGGGATATAGAGAGTGAGAGAAAGCAGAATGGGAGACTGCAGCAAGCTGATGCTGCAGCTCCTGAAGATTCTGCCCTGCTAACTGGAAAAGCGCTCCCAGCACAGTGGCTGGGGGAGCTTCATGTAATACCTGGATCTCTGGCGAAGCTTACTACTGCAAGCCAGCCACAGCAAGACTCTGCCCCAGCAAGTCTTTCTGGGACGGCAGAGTATTTTTTCTAAAGCAAGGAAGAAAAGTTTAAAATAGGAAGTATTTTTTCTTGGTCACCTAATCCAACTGATCCGAACAACTTCAATCAAGAAGGATCCTGATACCACCGGACCAAGATATCACGACTGATGAACCAACAAGTGAACGGTTGGCAAGTGGACGAGGTGTAGGGGTGGCAGAGCCTCGTGGAACATTGGACCTCATGTTCGTGAGTACCCTTCAGGGACGCCCCTACAGTATTTAGATCTACACTGGACACACTCCTTCAAAAAAATTTATACTCCATCAAAGTCATGGCAGGTGAGGCGGGTGGCTAGGGGTGACCCACAAGGAGGTACTTGGGAATTCGAAGTCCCAACGTCACAAGATCCTCAGTTTTCTTCAAGTCCATTCATAGCATGAGACTAAGTAGGCTAGTGCACATGAAAAGTTATACCTCTCTGAATTGGTTAGTCCTTAAAGTGCCATCCTGCCCTGCCTTCTGCCATCTATAAATAGGAATAATAGTACTTTCCTGCCTTTTGGAGTAGACAAAGTGCATGGAGATGAAGTTTGCTTAGGTCTTATGGTAACAGGTTGTTTATGTGCTGAAAATAGAAGTTAAAATAATAACAAAGGAATGAAGGCATGGACACAGTGAAATCAAGGATTTAGCATCCAAGGTAACATACATATAAGGTCATGATAAGCTATTTCAGAAAGATTGCTTTTGTGATTTGCTTTGTCTGCCATAGGAATGAATGTCTGTGCTGGGTTCCACCATGCTGACATAGGAATATAATATTGGAAGGGCCTCTTGGATTATCAACTCCAGTCTCCCCTATACAAGGAGTTGTCTATCTAAGGAGTCCTAAATACTGTTCATTCCAGCCCATCACACAACACAGTCACAAAGTTCTGTATAAAAACCAACCTAGAAACACTCCATAATGTGCCAGAGGTTTATAAAAACATCAGGGAAGACCAGGACACTGCCATTTCCCTGCCACTACAATGACCAAGAAGTTATTAAGTTGGTGTATATTGAGATAATTCTAGAAATGCTGTGTGTTATGGACTACATGGCCCTCTCCTACTCCCAGTCCTTGCTAGTCTGACCGGGTAGGGTGGGGGGTGGGATTCCATCCTGACTCCACGTCCCTCTTATTAATCTGTGCAGCTGGAATAGTTTTAACTGCTCCATATACTGATTTTTGTGGCTGCTGTTTGAAGTAGATGTGTGCTCTGTTACAAGTAAATGTGTATAAAGTCGCATAGAAAGAGTGCTGCAGGCACTGGCTGCAGGCTTAATCTAATAAGCAGGGTGCCGTTTCATAAGTTATTCTAAATGTGTGTAATATATGTGTCTTTTGTAATAAAAAATCAGTTTAGTTTCAGATGGTTTTATTTTGGTTCTTAGTATGGTGACAGGATAAAACATTGTGTGACTTTTTCTGCTTTTAAATATTGTTCACAGGCAGAGTCAACCACAGTCAAGGTAGTAGCTTGACAAATGGAAAATACTTTTGCTTTGAGAGGGAGTCTTAATCAATGAGTGGTATGCTGAAAACAGAAAAGGAGCTCCTTTTTTAATTCCATCCTGATAACAGCAGAAAAGCATATTTGACCTGCGAGGCTATCACCTTGTGCAGTAACAGATGGGTACTGGGTTGGGGGTGTGAGACTTTATTCAACAAAGACTTCTTGCTTAAACAAAGTATGGCATTTGGGCGGTATTTTTAGTCACCAGTAATAGCTAACTGCTGTATTTATTAAAACTTGTGAAGGAGGTTTCAGAGAGTGGGTGTGTAGAAAGGGAAAATCACAGCAGAAACACTTGGATGTTTCCTGTTATATAATTGTTTCATATTTCTCATGCATCAGATCTTAACTGCAAATGGGAATAAATCCCATTACAAAAGACTTGAATTCAATTGATTTTACAAAAAAGGAACATAGAAACATTAGAGATACTTAAAGGATGCTGCACTTAAGGCAGAAAAAATGTATATGTTTTTGGTTAATGTAGTGTATGAACATCATGTATCTACCTAGGGCTGTACATAGGAAAAAACATTTATTAAATTTTAATAAATGTGCTGACAAACACAGTGTTGAATATATAAATAATCCAATTCTTTGAACATATGGACAAGGTCATATATTGAACAAAGTCAAGCTGGCACACTTAAAGCTTTTAAATACAGATGGGGTAGCAAATATTTTGATATTTTCAATATTTGAGGATTTGTATACAGCCATACAATTTTTACATTTCGAACAGGAATTGTTAAACTGTGAAGGTTTTTCCTGGGTTTTTTACCTTTAGTAGTCAGGTCTGCCTAACCTTTCCAGTACATTTCGCTACTGCAAAGTCCATCACTCTACCCATTTTATAGTTTCTCTAGAGAATGCTGTTCTTGCATGGAATCATACTGAAGTGGTTTGAAGAAATCTTCTGGGTTATCTCGCCAAGGCTTGTCAAACTTTTTCTTGGTTACATCTTAATATAAATATTTTTTCTTGAATAGATCTCTATTCTGTTTCTTATAGACTCTGCCTCTTACAGTTATACCAAATGCAACATTCATCTTTCCATTTAAGCAATGCCTAATAAATGTATACAGAGGCATAACTAACAATTTTGTGCCTTGTAAGTATTGTTTAAAAAACATTTCTTTAACCTTCTTTAATTATAAAAGTTTAAATGATTAACCAATAACAGCAGCTCAGATACAATTGCTGTTGAGGGGTAGTCCAGGTTCCTAGGGCCCTTTCACTGTGGGGGGGTGGGGTGCGGATGCAAGCCCAGCCAGACAACGTAGCCTACATCAGGGGTGGGCAAAATATGGCCTGTGGGCCAGATATGGCCCACCAGGCCATTCTATACGGCCTGCGGGGCCGCTAAAAATTTAGAAAATTAATATTTATCTGCCCTGACAGCCTGTCATGAAGCCCTCAATGGCTTGCCAAAACTCAGTAAGTGGCCCTTCGCCCAAAATAATTGCCCACGCCTGGCCTACATGAAGCCCTGCACTAGTAGAGTGAACCCACCTGTGAACGAGCAGCTAATTGCTCAACTGATGAGTAGGGGTCTAGGTTTTCTGTTTGCCCTGGAAAAACATGGTGAAACCTGGATTTTTTTCTTTTAAAGGGGAAAATGCAGGAAATGGTGGGTTTCCACTTGCAGGCTGGCAGATTTCCAGTGTGTGGACTTCCAGGGGTGAGTGGGGGAGCATGTGCCCTCAAAATTTGTGCATGAGGAAGGGATGATATAGGCTGCCCACTGTGGGCTTGTGCTCCCCACCCTTCTGCCCTCTGCCCAGGGCCTCTGGTCCTGCAGGCAGGACCTGGTGTGGCAGAGCAGGATGGGGAGGCTTGTGCTGCTGTTGGGAGTCTTGTGCAGCCATTGCGAGGCAGCCCCTGCCCACCCCATAGCAACGAGGGTGGTGGTGCAGAGTTGTGCCCCTTACTGCTTCTGGGTGAGGAAAGGACACTTTGCCACGGTAGCGCAGGGCTCCCAGCAGCAGCACAAGCCTCCCCACCCGACTCTGCCCTGTTGTGTTGGGTCTTGCCCTCGGGGTCGCAAATGTGAACCTTTCACATTCCATTGGGCAGCAGTGTTGGGGGTGCGTAGCTCTGGAGACTGGGCAGAAGAGTTTTACTAGCTGCTGTTAGGGCATGATCTCCCACAAGGGTTGCCATTCTTGCGGCTCCAGAATTGGTACTTTGGGTGGGGCCCCACTCACCTGCTCCTAACTATGCTACTTCATTTATCCTTACATTTACATTATGTAAACTAGATATCAGTAAAAGCATGGGCCAGTAAAAAAATAAGTTTGGCTGTCATTAAAAAGCTTGCATATTACCAGTAGCCCCCCCCTCCTCTATTTCTTAGGTTGGCAGTCCTGGGCATGGGGGAGAGATGTGTTGAGGGCAGGTACTGAGGGGCAGAGGCTGTGGACGGGCTGCAGTAGGCCCCAGGTCAAGGCTTGAGCCAGAGCCATAGCAGCTGCCTGCGCCTCTATCTCTTTGTATTCAAATCCAAGAACAGGGGCTTCTTTTTTCTTATATTAAATGTGGGGGGGGAAATCTAATTCTGGATTTGAGTAAATCGAATACATCAGACTTTTTAAGCTACATTTTTAAAATGCTGTGTATAATAATCATTGCATTTTTGTGTGCAATCACAGTTCTACATATGCAGTTCATTTACCAAATCATACAGTTCTCTGTGTAATGGTATGCTGTCTTTTCTAGGTGCTTTGCAAGTAATTTATCCTGAAGTTAATATTTATAAAATGCAGAGTATTCTCCATCTACATTGTCAAAGTTTCTGAAATAGTGAAGTGGAAGTATTGATCTGTATAATAAGCCTGTCTTTGTATGCTCATCCCAAACACACTATTTCTGTCTTTGTGTCATTTGGTTCCCTATTATTTGATTCAGAGTGCCTGAGTTCAGGGTGGAATCTGTTTGGGATAGAGTATTGCCTCTTATTTTTGCCCCTGAAGTATCTAACTTTATTTGAATATCTGAAACAAATTGATTGCAAGAATTATTTTTCTACACCTGTGGTGAGATTCCTATTAATATCTTTTTTTAAAAGTAAGATAGTTGACTAACATGCAGGAACACCGCTTTTGTTAACAAACTGTTGTGTGAAACCAGAAATAAGGGAAAAGTGGTTGGGGAAATACTTCCAGGTCAAGTTTTCTGGTGGTGGCTGAACAGATGGGGAAGAGCTGGGAAAAATTTTAAATGTTATGAAAAATACTAAAATAATATTTATTCACTAAATTAGTGGTTTGCTTTTTTGAAACAATGTACTTAGAGATGTCAGGTTTCTGTCTTGCCAACAATGTACAACTGCATTTAAAAATAATGAGTAATAATGCTGATCGTAATGGCCTTTTCGTGATTGCACCACATCTGAGTTTCCTTTGGAAATCTCAAAGGTCATATCTTTTGGTTTATGGCTGTGGAATGATCCGTGGACAGGCCAGGGTTATCAGACATTCTTAGCATTCCATGCATCTAATATTTAGGTCTTACTTGCTAATGCAGGGCCTGCTGCTGCGTCGAAGAAAAACACTGGAGAAAACTGTTAGAATATTTTCTGTGCTGTGGAATTTGTTACACACTGCATTAGTCATTTTTGTAGGCAAAATATGGGAGTGATGCACTGAAAATACTACTTTATAGGGATTTCTTTTTTTATTTACTTGATTTTTGTTCAGAACTGAGAGAAAATATAGCTTCATTCAGCAAGACTTTTTTTTCTAGGTAAACTAATTTTGCTTTCTGCTTAGAAATACTAGTATTAGCAAAAAGGGAAACCAAGAACTTTGCCAGCATGCAATTCAACTTAGTTCTTCTGTGCCCTATGTGTATGGATCCTTTCCTTCCCAAAGGCCTTTTTCCTTGCTGCATTTCAGTTTATATCCCTCCTTCTAAGCATCTTGTGAAGAGGCACAAAGAATATGATGGTAAACTAAGTTAATCCTCTATAACTGGGGAACAGGAGATATTCCACCGTACTACCCTTTTATAATGCAAGCAGTGGCAGGCCTTAAGAGAAAAATTACATTTTAAGGCAACCCAATTTTTTCCTTCCTTAATGGGTAGACTCTTTTCTACTTTTTCTCAAGCTACTCTTTGCGTGCACATAAGGGATGTAATTTCCGTTATGTTTTGAAAATTAGGCTGGGAAGTTTATAGAGGACTTGAAGCATAATTTTCCAAATTTCTTCCTCCTTTCAGCACGGGAGATGCTGAATGGTTGAAAGTATACTTGCTTTTAATTTGTACATAGAGGCTTTGAGTCTGAATGTACCAAAATATTTTGCAGTTTTAATTGTATTCTGGTAGCTTTCCTGTGAAAGTAAATTTGTGGTTTGCTTGAACCAAGTGGGGTAAATGATGTCCTTGGAGAACACCCTATATTACAACCTATCTGACTCTTGATTTCTGTTTGAATTTTTTTTTAGAGTTTTATTTAGGAAATACGATTACCTGCTTTAGATTTCATGGTCTCTTCTTGAGGGGAAAATAAAGATACTTTTTATCCATGAAGTGATATTCATTCTCTAGTTATTTTTTCCCCACTGAAGAGGATGCTTCCCAACAACTACATCTTGCTTGGTGTGCTATCATATGAATGAAGTTTGTAATTCTTTGCAGAGATAACATTTGTAAAACTAGAATCTACTTATTATTGCTTTTAGTGAACAACCGTATCTCCCCTGTGAAATGCTTTGCTTGAAGTACCTCTTTGAATTGAAATGGAATGAGGTTGTTAGTTGTAAAATGTTTGTTATTGATAGTAGTCAAAGGCCCTTATCTTGCTTGGGGCCCCATTGTGTTGGGTGCTGTACTCCAGTAGAAAGGAGGCTTTCCAAAGAAGGTAAATTGTGAGTTAATCAAGTTTTGGGGAAGGATATTTTCTGTAGTAAGGTTGAAAACCATTTTTTCCATCTGTTTTAGCAGTTAAATCCTCTTCAGAAGTGGCTTCAGGGGACCAGTTATTGAAAAGTACTTGAGGAATAAGACAATTTTTTCTTCTATAGACAGAACTTGTCTCTGAAACCAGTCTCCAGTGAGAAACAGTCAGTTATATTGTTAGTAAGGAGTGCTTAGGAATGGAAGGCTACATGGTACAATGTGTGTAGTTCTAGGCAGGTCAGCATTCAGGTTATTTAGCAGTAACAGTTAAGTGATATTACCAGTGAGGTACCAGTGGCTGAATAGGATTTTATAGAGAACTAAAGACCCCAATTCAGCAAACCATCTTATTCAGCATACCATTTAAACACATACTTAAGTGCTTTGGCTTCAACTGGGGCCTAAATTACTAAGAAGAGATGCTTTCTTTAATAGTTTAATTAGCGTAAAAATCTAGCAGAGCAGAAAAAATGGGCCCTTCTTTCTTCCTCCCATTTTAAAATCTTATTGCTTAAGTTTTAATAGAATCAAGCTTCCCTCTTCTAAATCAGAAAATGCTGTTCCATTAACTTTCTTCTCTCTGTCTCTCTCCCAATCTAAATTCTAATTTCAGAAAGAGAAGACCAATCACTACTGATATAGTGTCAAGGATCATAATCTTTCCAAGTGCATTCCCTAATTGTGGCTTTTAAGCAGGTGTCCTCAACATATTTTAGATTTAGGGTAGCCATTGTTAGACTCAAATCTCCTCTTGGAAAATGCCAGCTCAGCTTTTACTTTTTTTTTTTTTTTTTTTTTAACTATAGAAACACAATGCAGCAATTTTTCCATTGCAAAGAACTCGGACCACAGCGGGTCGGAATGTTTGGACATTATGGATTCCTGTTTGAAATTGCACGAACCAACTGCAGAAACTTCTTCAGCCTGACAAAGGGTTTTTAAACCCCAAAGCTTGCTTAAATATATATATTTTTCCAACTATTTACATTGGTCTAATAAAAGATATTGGATTTACCCACAGAATCTTGTCTGTTTGAAATCTGTGCATTCATTTTATGAATTATGTTTAGGTTTTGGGACACCTAATAGTGCTAATGTGTGGTACAATGTAACACCCTTAAAAAGTTCTTGCGTTATCTTGGTTGACAATCACTGCCTTAGGGTCTCAAGGCAAGTCAGATTTTTATAGTGAGCTACAAAATAACTGCAAGTTTTGGGATGATAATTAGCAATCGAGCATCTATTGACACATCTGATGAAACACCCTTGGAATAGCAGAGCAGCCACCAACAAGCCAATCTCTGTTTGTTGTCCTCTGACAGAGGAGTTCCTGCTCCTCTTCCAAAAGGGTATATTCCTGAAAGAGGCAGATGGTGATTGTATACAAAAGGTTAAGGTCAAAGGCTGAGCCAACAACTGTTTGGTCTAACTGTTTTAGGCATGCCAGTTTCTATAGATAACAGTACACAAGGTAGTGATGTGGCTAGTATCACGTCCATCTGCCTGCCTTTGATTCTCCAATATCAATTAAGCAGGTACTCATTTACAGGTGAGTCAAATGGAAGCATTCTCGGTATTTATGAGTTCGGATCAGGATTTGAACTCATGCTTTTAGAATCGTAGTGGAATGCCTTGCATGTTCTGTCACCACATCTAAGCTGTCAAGATGTGATTCAGAATGGCTTGAACCAGGTGCCTCCAGTGTCTGTCATTCAGGTAGCAAAAAAAAAAGGATGACCATGTTTTTTGGCCAAAGAAATTACACAGGGAACCTACTAGTTTATATAACTGGATGGGTGAAGGAAATAACAAGTGAATAATTTGTAATTGGGGTTCAAATTCTATTTTCATCTATGGCTAGGCAGATCAATATATCTTTAAAAAATGTAAAAGGAAATACCTGTCCTAATTAGGAAGGATAGAGACATTGTATTACAGGTTCAGGTAGACCTGAATGAGTAAGATTTTGTGCAGCATGACAGGGGAAATTGGCTTACAGTGGCAACAGAAACCACTGTATTCAATATATATTGACCTCTGCCATGAAACTGGGACATTACCTTTGTCAGGGTCTAGCCTCTATCATAGGAATAAAGTTCTGTCTCTCTTCTTAGTTTTCTGTTGCGGGTCTCACCTTCTGTTACAGGATGTTGTGGCCAACAGCGCAAATAAAACCATTTGAATCCATATTTGAGATGGAATCTGAGATGGAACTGGAGAAAGTGGCTGCAGTGCTTCCAAGTTTACTTTTGCCTATAACTTTTGGGAAATTGATAAGATTCAAGCAGTCGATGGGTTTAATGAAGAACATAGAACTTCTTCGCTTTTCCACCTTTTAATATTTTTCTTTCACCTAGTGTGATAATTGAAGGCTTTACTTCACATTGGCCTTGTTCTTCTGGCAGGTACTGAGCTCATAAATACTCAAGGATTTTTTTTCCCTTTAGTATTTTGCCTCTTGTATCTTGTAACTCTTCATGAAGTGGCTTGCTACACAATGAAGCATAATCTGATGCCAAAAAATGGAGGAAATACCACACTTCCTATTTAATACATGCACTTTTACTAAGTATTTCCTATTCTTTTAATTTTATGTTATAAACTTGAGCTCAGAGAACATGGGTCCTTTAAACAAAGAACAGAAAACTCTGCAGCCAGACATCAAGGATCATTATCTGTTTATGCCATGCTTTTTACTGATTTTGCTCTTTATAATTAATAGGGGGGAGACCAGTGCAAAAATAAACTTTATCCTACTTGGACTATTAGACATGGTGTTCTCTGACCTGCATGGACTATTAGGCATGCTGTTCTCTGACCTCCTAACTGCAATAATAATTAGGAACAAAGGAAGAATTTAACATGTTAGATTTCCCTTGTGCAAAACAAGATGAGGAAATGGTTGAAGCTGATTGTATATTCTGTCTACTGTATTTGCCCTAATTAAAGTTTTTTTTCAAATTGTTATGGGGAAACACCAGGAGGTAAAGCAAAAATGTATTACCATTGTATTGTGTCAGTGTAAAGTCTTTTGTTGGTCATAGAAACATTTCTTCTCAGTCCTCATTATTCACCACTGTGAGGAAGTGCATAGTCAAGTGAGTCAGATTCCAGGTAGGTGGTCCACTGACCCTATTCTGTCACTAGATTGCTTCAGTTATGTTCTAATAAATGTTCATTCTTGGGAATCTAAGTGATAACATATGCATGCTTTGCCTTGCTAAGTGCTAGAGTGTGGAGTAGAGAAAGAGCTGTGTTTCTCTGAACATTTGAGAATCTATAGAAAAGGTTCATAATAAGTGCCCCATTGTAGAACAAAATGCACAGGATGTAATACTTTGCGCAAAACTGAAGATTACACAGTGAAACTTCATTATCAGAATCAGTGTATATGAAACTTAATTTGTGTAGTATATCAGATAGGTATCACTCTTTAAAGGTATTTAATATACGTCAGAGGACATGAGTTCATTTAGGATAACCCTTCTGAGGAATAATTCAGGTTTGCAGAAGTGAGGTCTTAATGGTGGATGTGACAGTTTCCATAACGATGGAGAGAATAGTTCTGAATGCAGCTGAATTCATGATTACAAGCTTTTAGCGCAAGCCATCTAGTATAAGGTAAATGGCTGTCCTTGGAAGTAGTTTTGAGAGATTAAAATGAACTTGTTCATAATCAACTATGCCTATATAGACCAAACTAACAGTTATACTCATGGTTCTATTATTGTGTGCATTTATGGGGTTCTGTTTTTTAAATTATGCTATTGTAAACCTCTAGGTACATTTCTAGTAAAAGCATTAGATCCTTCAAACAGGCTTGTTGCCAAAAACTTTACTACTGAAACAAAAAAACTTGAGTCCTCCCTAAGTAACAACTTGGAGAATCTGGATTAAAATAAGCCTTGAAATGTGCCCTGAAGGTCGGCTTTATTTGGTTGGTGCTAGATTTAGAACAGAGAGAATGCGGAGTCCAAGACTATTCACTAGGAAAACCCTGTTGCAATGTGAATGATCTCAACCTGTGGGGTTGGTATAGAGAGAGAGGTAGAAGGCAGGGTAGGTTTGCACTTTAATTAAATTGGAGATGCATGGCATAAGGTTTTGTGAACAGTGTGGGCTTACTCTTCGTAAGATATATAATGTATGATGAAGTAAGCCTGCTGCTTATGAAAGCTTATAGTATACATCTCTGTTTAAGTTAGTCTACAGGGTGCAAATCTACCCTGCCTTCTGCCTGATTCCAGACTAACACAGCTAACTACCTCCCTGTGATAGACAGAAACCAACTTTAAGGTATGCTTAAAGATCACATCAGAAGAGTGAATTAAACTTTAATATATTGTTATTCTAAGTCAGGGGTTTTCAGGAACATCTTAACAGTCTGAACCCCCATAAATCAGCTGGTCTGGACAGGTTGTACCCGAGAGTGCTAAAGGAACTGGCAGACATTCTTGCATAGCCACTAGCAAGGATATTTGAGAACTTGTGGTGCTTGGACACAGTACCAGAAGATTGGAAGAGGGCCAGTGTGGTGCCCATCTTCAAGAAAGGGAGGAAAGAAGACCCAAGAAACTACAAGCCCCTCAATTTGACCTCAATCCCTTGGAAGATTTTGGAAAAAAATATCAAAGAAACAATTCTTGACAGGCTAACAGAAGGCCACATTCTGAGGGATAGCCAGCACGGGTTTGTTGTGGATAGGTCTTGCTTGACCAATCTTATTTCCTTCTATGACCAGGGGACAAGAGGAAAGCGATTGATGTCATATATTTGGATTTTAAAAAAACCTTTGACCTGGTGTCCGATGATGTCCTTACGGAAAAACTGAGCTCTTGTGGCCTTGACTACTGCCCAGCCATTGGACTGTGGAACTGGCTCTGAGGTCAGACCCAGAGAATGGTAGTCAGCAGAATCAAATCAACATGGCACTTGGTGACTATTGGCATCCTCCAAAACTCTGTCCTTGGACCTGTATTCTTTAATGTCTTTGTAAATGATCTGGATACTGGTGTCAAAAGTAGACCGCCAAGTTCACTGATGACACCAAACTTTGGGAAAGAGTGTCCACACTTGAGGATAGGCTGGTGATCCAGACCGACCTTGATATGCTTGCAAGGTGGGCAGACCAAAACTTGATGGCATTCAATATGGAGAAATTCAAGATGCTCCACCTTGAGAATAAAAACCCATATCACACTCACAGGCTTGGCAGTGCTACACTTGCTAGCACCATGACTGAAAGAGACTTGAGGGTCATGATTGACCACAAGATGAATATGAGTCACCAGTGTGATACCTCAGCTGGCAAAGCGAACAAAACTCCGGCTTGCATCTACTGATGCATCTTGAGCAAGACCAAGGATGTCATCCTTCCACTGTACTCGGCCTTGGTGAGGCCGCAGCTGGAGTATTGTATCCAATTCTGGGCTCCACAATTTAGGAAGAACGTGGAGAAGCTTGAAAGAGTCCAGAGGAGAGCCACACACGTGGTCAGAGGGCAAGAGGACAGGCCTTGTGAAGAGAGGCTACGAGCTATGGGACTCTTCAGTTTGGAGAAGCTCAGGCTCAGGGGTGACTTGGTGGCAGCCTGCAAGTACATAAAGGCAGCATAGGACCCCTACAAGGTAGACTAGGGCAGTTGGTGACAGATAGGAAGGACAAAGCAGAGCTCTTCAATGAGTTTTTTTGCCTCTGTATTCTTGGACACAGATCTAGACAAATTTCCCAAATGTATTATTGACAGAAGCAGGAGGAACACCAACCCACCAACTGTCAGCATCAACCTAGTAAAGAGACACTTGGAGGGGCTGGGTGTGCTTAAGTCAGCGGGACTGGATGAGCTTCATCCAAGGGTCCTGAAATAATTATCCACTGTCATAGCAGAGCCACTGGCATGACTGTTTGAGCACTCACGGTGCTCAGGTGAGGTCCCAGAGGACTGGAAAAGGGCCATGTGGTCTTAATATTCAAGAAGGGGAGGAAAGAGGATCCGGGTAACTATAGACCAGCTAGTCTCACCTCTATCCTTGGGCAAACCCTTGAAAAAATTATCAAGGATCACATTTGTAGGAGTCCAACAGGGTAATATAAAGCTGAAGGGCAACCAGCACAGGTTCACAGCAGATAGATCCTACCTGACTAACCTTGTTTCTTTCTATGATCAGGTCACTAAATGCTTAGACGCAAGAGTTCAGGTAGATGTTATCTACTTGAACTTTAAGAAGACCTTTGACATGGTATCCCATCCTAGTCTCATAAACAAATTGAATGGCTGTGCCATAGACAATTATACAGTCATGTGAGTGGCAAATTGGCTTAAGGGTCGTACTTAGAGAGTGGTGATGGATGGGCCAGTATTGACCTGGAAAGATGTGGGAAGTGGGGTCTCCCAAGGCTCAGTTCTTGGGCCAGTGCTGTTCAATATCTTTATCAGCGACCTAGGTGAGGGTGTGGAAAGCACTCTGTCTCAAATGACACTAAACTATGGGGCGAAGTAAACATGCTGATAGGAAGACACTGAATCCAGGTGGACCTGGACAGGTTAGAGAAGTGGGCAGAGAACAATAGGATGCAGTTCAACAAGGACAAGTGCTGCACCTAGGGAGAGAGAATCATTAGCACGCCTATGGGTTGGGAGGTGGCCCTCTCAGCAGCACTGCAGCAGAAAGAGATCTCGGAGTCATTGAGAGGGTCCAGAGGAGGCCTACTTGTATGGTTAGAGGCCTGCAGGGAAGGCTCTATGAGGAAAGGCTGAGGAACCTGGACCTTTTCAGCCTCCACAAGAGAAGGCTGAGGGGGGATCTATTGGTAGTATACAAATTAACCAGGGGAGGTGAGGGGCGGGCAGCAGGGAATAGGAGATGCTCTGTTTACCAGAGCACCCCTGGAATAACCAGGAACAATGGCCACCAGCTGATAGTAGATTTAGGTTGAGCATGAGAAAAAACTTCTTCACAGTTAGGGTTGCCAGAATCTGGAATGGGCTTCCAAGGGAGGTGGTGCTCTCCACTACCTTGGGGGTTTTCAAGAAGATTGGACAAGCCTCTGGCTGGGGTCACATGACCCCACCACTTTTTTCTGCCATGAGTAGGGGTCAGACTTGATCCATTGAGGTCCCTTTCAACCCTAGCATCTATGAATCTATAAGGGGTGTACATCAGGATCTGAGGGAACATCTGTTTACCAGATCACCCCAGGGGATGACAAGGTCCAATGGTCACAAACTCTTGCAAGACCATTTTATGCTGGACATAAGGAAAAACTTATTTACTGTTCAAGCCCCAAGGCCTGGAATGGAGTCCCCCCAGAGGTAATGCAAGCGTTTACTCTGTACACTTTCAAAAAACATTTGGACATTTATCTTGCTGGGATCCTTTAACGCTAGCTGACTTCCTGCCCCTTGGGCAGGAGGCTGGACCCGATGATCTTACAAGGTCCCTTCCAGCCCAAATGTCTATGAACTCTATTAAATCAACCAGGGGTACACGTACCCCTGGGGATACTTTGAAAAGCCCCAGGGGGTATGCGGCAGTGGTGTGGAGAAGTCGCTGGCACTTCCAGTTTTGCTGCCACCACTTCTGGTTTCATTGTCACGCACTGTGCAGGGAACCTCCCCCCCGCTCAGTAACTGGCTGTCAGAGGAGGATGCCCTCCCACTTATTGACCCGCCGCTGGGGGACTCCACAGTTCTCAACTGGCTGCCTGAAAAACTAGAAAATCCGTTCTAAGTTTTCCTTTATAAATGCGTATTTTATGGAAAGCGTACATCAATAACCACAAGCTAGCCTAGCCTAGGAAGTATGAAATACTTCAGGGTATTTGTTTCCTAATCAAGAAACAGTGTCTACTTCTCTAGCATGAGAAAATGACTACACATATTTTTGGGCCTCAGGCCTGAGAGAAAAACTTTTCCTCCTTTACCATGGTTATCCAAGAGATTTTCCAGGGAAGACAACACATCAATAGGTCCTTATAGAGTTTAGGGCAAACCAAATAGAATCGTGTAGTTTTGTCACATCATCAATCTGTGCTGTTAGCTTTCCATTTCATAACTAGCCTTTTTGTTAGATTTTAATGCACAACCTTATTCCTGTTGTCAGAAGGGTAGAGCACAATAGAGATTATTAATGATATTTATACATCAGTTTTTACAAGTGGTTGGGAGCTATTCCAATTTTACCTTTCCAGTAGGCTTAAAACTATGGAAGAGATGATTTTTGTTGGCACTGAACTAAAATGAAAGAAAATTGGAATTCCAAATTTGTCTGTGGGCCCTAATTCTTTACATGGTTATGTCTGAGATGAGTTAGCAAGTGCTGTTAGTACTTCTGAGTTCTTTTGTGTCTCACTATAGTATTTGGCAGGCGACAATTTTTGTTCTTTGGAAATTGTATGACATACTTAATACTTCCATACTGGTCTAGTACCTAAAAATTAATATATAGAGTTGCAATGGTAACATTACTCTTCAATGTGTAAATCTTAACTGCCTTCAAGTTTTCCATTTATCAAATGATTGTTAATGACATAGTTATTTTGTTTGTTTACATATTGCAGTTCTAAAACATTCCCTAGCTTGCTCATGAGTAATGAAATTGGGTGTCTTCTGGTATTCCCTTAAGACAGCGGTGCTCAACATTCTGGCCCTTTTGGGCTCATGGACTGGATCTTGCATGCGTGGTTGGCCTGTGGATGCAATCTGGCATGCTGGCCTGGCTTCACATGGCCTAATCTCACACGCTGCTTACAGCTGTATGCTGGTTGTACCTCGCATGCTGGATCTGTCTGTTTGCCAAGTTGACCCTGTGCACTGGCATGATTCTAGCACATCGGGCTCCCATTGAGTCCAGAAATTTGGCAGTAGGGGAGCTTCAGATAACATTACCACGGTGCCCCCATTGCGAAATTTTCAGACGTTGAGGCAATATCACCTCAAATATTCTAAGTATATGTTATCAATGAATATTACTTTTCAAGTTATATTTCGTCTATTACATAAAGCTCTTAAATAAGGATTTTTAAGTCATCTTTCTCTTTAAGTATGGCACATGTTTGTTCCATGGGTAATGCACTTCCATATTATATATAATTACCATATATGGTGTTTTACAGATAATAGATCAGTGGAAGTTTTTCAAGCCTGAGAGATCCTTGTGTTTAGGTCTAATACGACTTCTGTAACATTTAGGTGTCAGCATCTCTTCCTGTTTCAGCCATCTGCTTGACTGTAATGTTGTCTTTGTATTGGTCCTCTGAGGATCGTCATCTTGCCATGGTGGAGAGGCTTGCATGTTCCAATGACCTCAAGAGCGATGCTGTCTGGAGCTCACACTCCTGGTAGGGCCAGCCATGGGAGTAAGGTCGAGGGGGAGGTTCCAGACAAAGAACAATCCAAGAAGTCTTCAACAGCAGAGCAGGCAGAGGAAGGCTGTGGCCCCAACATCTGTGATGGTGGAAGAAGGCTGCAATGAAGAAGTGGTCTCAGTTGTTGTTGTGGTTCGCCATGCCACTGAACCTGGCTATCAACTGCCAAGATTGTGCAGACCCAACTACACACCGGAGTCCCCATGCTAACCATGCCACGCATAAGCTTCTATCAGGTGCAAAAACCCTGTGGTGATGGAGGATTGCTGGCAGGGTCAGGGCTGGAGGTCCCCAGCCAAGAATCTGCACACAGACGGTGGATGCATGATGATCATCAGGCACCTGTGTTTGGACAGGGGTGTCCTTTGGCAACTGCATCCGTGACTGAGCAGCCCTTTTTAGGATACTCTATGCTCACCCCAATGAGGAAGGGGCAAGAAAAGGTGCCCCACAAAAAGGCTATTGCATCTCTCTTGACTGGGAAACTGCATCCAGCAGGATCACCATTCCTGTGGTCGAAATAAGAAAGAGTGACCAACCTGGGGCTGTGAATCCTACTCCCCTGCGCAGCATTGTGCCCTCATTGCCATAGAATGTGTGCATCCAGGATCAAGTTCCTCAGTTACCTGAGGACATCATCCTCGACTTTGAGGGACCGCCTCCACTGACTTTGTATTGGTGGTGAGATGCACAAAGCTGGTAATATTTAACATATTTTTCCAGGGACAGTTCTAAACATACACTATGGATTTGGGGGCTGTGAAGTCCCCTTCTGTTGGACAGTGAAGTGCACAATCTTGTGGTCCTACTTCCCTCACTGATTAGGATTGTGGCAAGCCTCCTTCAAGTCTTGGTCTGGGTTTGTCTGTTCTTTGTACCCTACAGAACTTCTTACGTTCCTGCTGCTTTCCACAGCCCCTTGAACTTTTCAGATTTTTGAGAGGGACCAGGCTATCTGCACCATTTTCACTGTGGTCTTGTTATTTTTCTCACCATCTCAGTTACTGCATCTGCATGTGTTGTGGGATGTTGTCCACTCCCATTTTTATCTGTGACCAGAGGACTTATGAGAAATGATCATAGGAGGGTAGAATGTCTAACTGACCAGTCAAGCAGCAGGAGAGTGAGCTCCAGTGGGGAGAGGAGAATATTTGATTGAAAATGGACTTTCAGAAAAAAGGGCCAGGGAAATGGAGAGTTAATGCAATGGAAGAGCCAGGACACTACCTGGAATTTCTGGGACTCCCAGAAATAAGTACTACTGCAATGTTTAATTTAATATTTACTGGACAATATTTATGTGTTTGTACCATAAATTAGTTCTCTGTCATATTTGTATTTCAACACTTACTTCAGAATACAATCTCATAATTCTGTACTTAATATTGTAATGGTAGAGTTAAGGTTAATTTTTGGCATATATATTTAATTATTGTTCAGACTAAAAATGAAGGATTTTGAAGATAGACTAAAAAAGTGCGTATTCTGATATTAAATAGGGTTTGCCTACATTCATTTACTTTGCAATGAGATGCTGTTTAATAGATGTATAAATGGACAGCTAGTCTTGTTTCACTATGAGTCATTGCAGATAAAGGGTGTGCAAGTAAACAGACTGCTTAGCTGGACAGATTGGAAAGCAAAGTAGGAAGACACCTGGAAAACCAGCAAATGCCACATTTCTTTGCATACCCCCACACGTGTTTCCCTCCAAAAAATAACCAACCAAAATCGGGGTGCTTAAATGAGGAAACTGAATTCCAGACTTGAAAGGAGGCAGGAAAATACAGGAGGCACTGCTTGGCACCAGCTCACCGAGGGCTGAATCCTCCGGTCCCATGAAGCAGAGGTAGAGTCTCTCTGTTAACATCACTTTGCACTCTCCTGCTATAGGATCAATATGGCTACAGGGTTAAACATCTCTCAACCACTGCCAAATTGGCAATAGCTGTGTTGGGTGAGCTGGGGAAATGAGCAAGTGATACTGTAGATGGGACTCCATCCCTGCTCTATACAGGTAGAGGATTCAGCACTGGCTTGGCTGAAAAAGCTTTTTTGACACTGGAAAAATCCTTTTTTCTTCATTCTACCTACCCAAACCAAAGTGTGTATCTTGTTCAGGGGTGTGCACTATCCAGATAAATGCAGTACCATGCAGCATAGATCACTGCTCAGTGACTTACTGTAAAGCTAAATTTCTTTTCTTTCAAAAACAGTATTGTGTAGTATCCTGTCAGTAGCTCTGCACTAATTAATTGTGTCATGTAGACACAAATGCTTTGAGCACACTACTTATAAGTTTAGTGCAAAGTAAATTCCTTGTGTAGACAAGCCTTTAGGCTTCTAGGGAAACAGTGAAGGCAGCTAAAATGTTAACAAGATTTTAATTGATTTGTAATGTTGAGAGGGATTGATTTTTCTTATGAAGTTAGGCACCAATTATATTTCAAGTTAAATGTAGCAGTTCTTAAACAGAATGACATTTCCATGTGAATCTATAGGTGAAATTTATTTATAGGTAGCAGCTTTTTTGGCTGATCCAAAGTTGATTATTCCCTAAAAGTGTTTGTATTACATATACAAATGAAAGATAAGTCACTGAGGACCTTAGCCAGAATTTATCCTCTTTTTTTCAGTTTTATTTTTCTTTATGTCAGCTTCTGTAAATGGGTTGTAATCTAGTAGGTTTACCATGAAGTGTAGAGGTTTTTGTATTTAGTGACTTTTTGTATTAAGTTTTAGTTTTCTTGATATGAATGCATCTTGAACTTTGTGTCTGAAGTAATAGGAGGAGGTGGGATGTGTTCGGTGACCTGCCGTAATTGAATAGGAGGGGTGACAGTCCATGCACTCAAAACTATAAAATCTTTCACTTGTCTAAACATTGGCATCTAAAATCAAAATCATCACTATTCTGTTCCATGGCCTAGCGTCAGATGCATAAAAAATATAGCCAAATACTTCATTAGACAAAAATGTCACCACTGATGGTTGTACCAGTGTCTAAAAATTAGTCATTGAATGATGCCTGAACTGCTTTTCTGTCAGTTACTTGCCTTGGGCCCCATTTTGCAAAACCTGAAAATGTAAGTAACCATTTGTGTTCAAAGGAAGTTGGTTATTTGCTTAAGCATCTGATAGGTCACACTTATAATACTAATAACAGTTCTGGTTTTTTGGACCATCAGTTTCCAAACAAAACTAGTGCTCCGGTTCCCTGGAAGACCAGCTGCATTAAAAATGTGTATTCTTAAAATGGAACTAGCTTTGACTTTAAACAAACATAAATGTTCTTTTGGCTAAAGAAAGTATAAAGATTACAGCCTTGTAATCCTGCACCAAACTCTCCCCCTTGGCACACCTTATCACATAACAAATCTCAAAATAATTGCAACAAAATAAAAAAGAAGAGGGAGAGAAGGAATTAGGGTCATTTTCTTTTTTTTTTTTTTCTTTTGTGGTAAGGCAGGGCTGCCCAGCTTCTAAGGGCCAGGGGCTGAATACCCTGTGAGTTGCCTGTAGGGCTTACACATGTCCACAGGTCACACTAGGGTAAGCCACAGTCTGCAATGGCCCCCACCCAGCCCCACATGGGAGCCTCCTAATCTGCTGCACTGCATGGGTACCGCCCCTCAGTGCTGCGCTGTGTTGCCCCAGACACAACCTCAGCTTTCCTGGTAGTGCTTTGCTGCCCTGCCCAGCCCCCTAGGGTGAGAGCAGGCAGCAAAAGCTGGGGGGAGGAAGCCTGGACACTGGCTATAGTTGTAGTGGGAGTAATAGAGAGGAGCTGCAGTTAGGCAGGAGCCCAGGGCTGCAACATATCCCTTCAGCCTGTGGGCCACCAGGTGGACAACCCTGCTGTAAGGGTTTGTGTCACATTACATTTATAATAGTGAAATGACAATAACAGGAGACCTCTTACAGCAGGCTTCAGAATAAAATTAAACTGAAGCTGGAATGAGCATGGTCCGTGCAGTTAAGTGCTGCTAGTATATACTGTGATTATTCTTAGCAAGCTCACTTTGACCTAGCGTCCAGTCTTAGCAATGTGTAATATATCAAACTTAATGTTATAGGGACAATAAAATCCAAAATACTTTCTCCCCTCCTTATCTCTTTTAAGAATATATCAATGACCTATAAAGTATTCAGACTCTGGTCTTTTAGCAGGAAAATATAAATTCATTCATTCTCACTGAACCAAAACTATAATAATGGAAAGAGTTCCCCAGCCTTAGTTGTGGAAGAGACTGTCTGTTTTAAACTCTGTCCTATTCCCATATCACACTTATCATCAGAAATGTGGGTTTTGTGTAAAAGTAGTTATTAACCAATGTAGAGAATTTCCTCAAAAGTAGCAAATTCCATACTTGTGTACACGCACACCTACTCTTTCTCTTTATACTTGGACATTTCTTCCAAAAATGTAGTAATCCTGCTTCTTGCTTCTACTTGTTTTTCCAAGGATAAATGCTCAACAGAATTATAATGATGTGTATGGCACACTTTGCCTTGTTTAGGTACTTTTAATTCTCCTAGCTTTCTGTGCATGATCACCCAAGGAGGATGACCTTATGAGTACAGCAGAACACAAGGTTTGAAAGGTCCTTCCACCTTCCAGGCAAAGAGGAAGGTTTGTTTTTTTTTTTGCTGCTGGCTATGGTGGAAGATGTATTGAATTTCCTAGATGCTAAAGCAAGGAATTTTGGGGGGTAATTTAGCCAAGATTTTCAGGTAATACATTTAGAAGGGCATTCTTGGAAAGTCTTTAAAATGTGATGTTATTTTTGGATTTCCTCTGTCCTCCTCCTTTACATCTTCTAACCAATGGCAGCTTCTAGATATGAAAAGGGTTATGAAATGAACAAGTGCAGTTGCTGAGATAACCAGGAAAAAATACTATTGTGCTTAAATGCATTAATTTATTTTTAGGTTAACAAAGCCCTTGTCATTTGCGGATTGTGTGGGGGATGAACTACCGTTGGGATGGGAGGCTGGATACGATCCTCAGATCGGTGTCTACTACATCGATCACATCAACCGTAAGTGTTTTCCAATTTATTGTATTGATTGTATAAGACGGCTTAGCTAGATGAGACTTGCTTGACAAATCTTACATCAGGAGTCAGGGGAGCAAATGCTTTCCTGTCCTCATAACAATTCCTGTCTAGCATCTTCCTCAAAAAAACGAAAATGTTTCACCATTTTTCTCTGTGTGTAAGGGTAAAACTGACTCAGAACTATTTAGATAACACGCAGTTTTCTAAGATTTGCTGTGGAAGAAGTTTGCCATTTGCAAATGCACTGTAAATAGAGAAGGCTTGCATCCTTAAGTGTGTGCTTTGGAACTCAGATGATTGCTAACCAGAGGCAGACTGCAGGGCATTTTGAGTCTAAAACATCCAGTAATTCATGCTAACAGTAGGCAGTCAAAAGCAAATAAAGAACGTCAGCTTCAAACAAATGGTATTTGGGGAACCAAAGGAGGATAGGTGGCATTGAACGAGTGTTCATGGGATACAATTTCTAAGTGAAGGCTAGCAAATATACTGTAGTTTTAAGCATAGCACACTTCTAGGATAGATTCTGAGTGGCTGATAATGGTATAGTCTGCAGTAAGTAGGGAAAGATGAAAACATTGGAATAATTTAATCCCTAGTATAGTCACCCTGGCTTCAAAGGGCTCACAAGAAGACAGAGTTGGTGGAATAGGACAATTGCACCCACCTTTGTTTTCAAAGTTACATGGGGTTTTCTCTCTAAATCACATGCAACATTTTGAAAACCTTAATAACTGAAAAGTTTCAGGTTTGTGAATTTTCCCCAAAATGAACATTTCTGTCTAAGGCAGGCAAGGTTCTTTGAGTAGATGTGGTATCTTTTATTAGACCAACTGAGTAGTTGAAAAAAAATTTTTGGCAAGCTTTTTGGGCACAGCCATCCTTCAGGGATGGGGAGTCTTCGTGTCTAAAGAAGGGTGACTGCGCCTGAAAGCTTGCCAAGAAAATTTTTTCCAACTATTTTCAGTTGGTCTAATAAAAGATACCACATCTACTCAAAGAATCTTGCCTGTCTATGTTATTAGACCAAACATGGGTACAACAAAAAACTCATTTCTATCTAATGTGCTTTTCCAATTCTAGTTGTTAAATACTGAATGATGCCTCCATTTGCATTTTTTAAGACCCAATATGTATGTGTTGTGTCATGTGAATAAGTTTGTGTAGCTGAGTTAAGGAAAACAGTGATTTCTAATATGTCATTATGGTTTAAATTTTTCTAAATTGCTATTAGATTAGGGAAATACTTGACTGAACCGAAAAGATAGAGGCAGCTTCCTTCTAAAACTAAATTGAGGTTTGTGGGGGCAATTTTTTTTCTCATTTATTTGTCTCTACCTTGATTTTATATGTCACTAAAATTAAAAAAAAAATCAGACTGTGGAATTGTTTAACAATGTTTTTTCAAAAACATTGCCACTGAATTCCCGCTAGACATATTTTTAGAGTGAATGCTTACTACTACAAATCTGTTTGATCAGAAATAGTGTCATAAACTTAGATTTGAAAAATTATTAGTGATTTTGAGTTCTTTAGTTTTTTGGGTGCCTGATTTTCAAAAAACCTGAAAGCGCTTAAATTTTGTTGTTTTGAAGTTTATCTCCATAGTCTATTTCCATGCATAGACAGGAGCTGTTGTTATTGGTTACTAGCACTATGTTATACATGTAGGAATTTCATTTTTGCCCAGCTTTGCTTTAAAATTCTCACTGTTAGTATTTCTTTGGCAGTTTGTATAGTGAATGCTTCCGTCAATTATATACACGTTATAGAATTTTTTGTGCCTCAGCTGTATGCACATATAATTTTGTGACTACAACAAAATAAACGTATTTTTAGCTAGCTTCAGTTCTTTTTTTGTAAATGATTTTGGTGGATGGTAATGGAATGCAGATAATTTGTTGGGCTTTTGTTTAGTTAAACTGTTTTTTCCTCTGCCATTGTTTGGGAGTGAGAGATCTGACATGTATGGCTCTTGTTATATTAATCCAGGTTGCCTTGTAGCAATTTCAGTGAAACTTATCTTCTTATTTTGGAGAGCAGTAGCTGTGTTGAGTTGTATAAGGTGGTGTTTTGAAGAGAGCACTCTTTGTTTGAGTCACTGGGAAGTAAACTGCCTGTGATGAGGGTCAAAGGCAGGTCATTTGTCTAACATGCCAAATGTCGAGATTGTTGCTTTAATTCACCTGACTGGAATGCATGTGTTGCTTCAGATGCTGTGGAAATACAGAAGAACAAAGGTAGTTTGTTGCAAAGATTATCACTACTTTTTTTTAAAAACAACAATTTTTGCTCCTGCTTGCTACTTTATTCATATCACAGCAGTGCAGATAGGGTAACGTTGTACTGTCTGGAAGGGAATTCTTAGATCTGTCTTTGGAAAAGCAATTGAACTTTTTCCTTATTCCTTCAGCAGTCGTGGTCTTTGGGTTCTGTCCACAATTTTGATTATAAGGAGGGACATATTAAAATATACATTTTCTGAATGTGAAGGGAGAATAAGAACCTTTGGTCTCTGACTGTTAGGTGTGATATAGATTGTGGAACTGGAACTCATCAGTGCAATAATGTGGGGCAATACCTTGATAAGATATCCATTCCCACCCACAGGGAAAGTGGAAGTCATTGATCCCTCAGGTCTTGTGGAGTTGTTCCCTTATCAGTATCTGCTGCTGACAAAAAAGTATGTGATAAATGAGAGAGAGAGAAGGAATAATTCATCCCTTTGACTCCTCTTCCATCCCACAGCCTCATGCTGCATTGACTGTGGGGAAGAGGGGAAGTATCCATTACTCCACTCCCCATTCACTCTTTTTTCTTTTCCTTGCCTCATTCATACCATCTGTTCCTGTTAGCAGGTGTCTCAAACCAAATTATATTGATATTATTCTTGACAGTTCCCCACAGTGCTCTTACCAGTCCTAAGTTTTAAGCAGTAACAACATTAGAACAACTTAAACATTTGAGTGGTCTATCTGATAACCCAGAAGATAGTACCATATTGGCTTATGGTACAAAGGTTTCGTTCAGAACTGCAAATGAAAACTTTATGTGGGATTGTTAGAAGAGCTTGTGTGGGCCTAACTCTATATCCAGTTAAGTCAATTGTAATCCTTCCGCCCAGCAACTGATTTCAAGGAAGCAGTGTTGAATTGGTACTAAGCAACTTTTGAAAATCCCACTAAGCTTTCTGTTACCAGAATTTAAATTCTGCAAGGATGGATAAGTAGGCGAGTGATTCCCAAGTTGTGGCCCTTGAACCCATGGTAAATGGATCATACTGTCTTACCTCTCAGGTTTTTTCTTTTTCAATTAAAGCCGATAAGGCTGTGCTGATGTCTGCAGGATGTTTGACTGTTGACACATATTTTATTACTCCAAAAAGTTTGGGAACTGTTGGTTTAAAGTAGAGCTCTCCAACTTCTAGGAGGCCAGAGGCCATAAACTGCTCAGGCCACACTGGCAGGAACCACAACAGCAGAGGTCCCGGGGGCTGCACACCCCTACCACTGCTACTCTCTGTGCTCCACTGCAGCACTGTGCATCCAGGACTCTCCTGCTGTACTGCATGCCCAGGTGTTCCCATCACTGCACCTTTTGCCCTCCCTGCTGCTGCACCCCATGGCTCTCTGCTGCATTGCATGGCCTGGCTCACTGTCATGCGCTCCCCTGCTACACTGTGCTGTTCATGCACCCTGGTCTGGAGGCTCCCCTGGCTTTGCAGGCTGCACTGTGCTGCAACACCCTCCTTCCTAGAGCAGGAGTAGGAAGCATAAGTCAGAGGGAGGGGGTATTTTGGAGTCCCCACTACTATTGCAGCCAGAGAAGAAGGGGTGGCAGCAACTGGGTGCATCTACACATACAGCTAATGCAGTATGATAAACTCCAGCACTGTTTGCACCAGAGTCAGCTTCTCTTGGATGCAGGATTTACATGGGTACAGCACGTTGAGCTGGGGTGGAGCTGCCCTAAGATGGCACAGGGCCCAGGGGGCAGCCCCAGGCTCCAAGTGGTGGTGTCAGGATTGGCTGGGACATAAGGGTTCTACAGTGTGGGTCTAGCTAGCAGGTATCTCCTGCACTTTGGCACCCTTGTGCCCCAGCCCGCCCCTGTCAGTCTACACATTTGTTTGTTTGCATGTTAAGTACTCTGCTGTAAAATAGTACTGTCTTCCATATTCCTAGCTTACAATGGAGTTAATCAACCAACTGTGCTTTATTTAATGCCCATGCATGTGTAGGCTGTGATGCTTTATTGTGGAGGTAATTAGTCTACTCCTCAGTAAAACAAATGTGTAGATGCACTCACTGGGTAGAAGTCTGAGGGCTGCAATTTAAACCCTCGTGGGGCACATGGAGCCTGTGGGCCACAAGCTGGACATCCCTGGTTAAGACTGTTGTCTGTCCTGCCTCCATTTATCCACTTACTAAGTAGTCGTTTCTGCTTGACACTGACAAGTAGTAATTGAATCCAGTGGATGGCCTGACATGCTGAAAAATTGCTGTCTGTGAATTTGGTCAAGGGTGTTTTGTTTAATTGAAATGGTAGACTTGGGGCTGGGGAAAATATATTTTGTTTGTGTATATATGTATTAGAAAGAGAACTTATGCCCTGGTAGGCTTGGGTTGATGGAATATTGTATTAAGTGCATATAAATGTTGTGTTGTATATTCTGCCAGAGATGACGCACTGCACACTTTTTGAATGAAATAGAATCAATATTTGGAGGATAGGAAAGAAGAATGATTGAGGTTCTGCCCATTTGTAATGATAGCTCCAGGTTTCTGTTCTGTCTAGATACTCAAGTGGCCCTGATCACAGTAGACCCTGAACACCTAATTTCTCAACTGATTGTTCCTTGAACAGTACTTCTTTTTGTTATATAGATTGGTGAAAAAATTGTTTCAAAAGCCCATGGTGATTTGGCAGTACTGTATCAATCCAGCTTTACGTACCAAAATGATAATTCAGGGCACTTTGATCAAGTAAGATGTAAAACAAAAGCCTGAAATTTAAACTAAAGTGTAAATAAAGTCAGTGTAAGGTTTTATTTATTTAGTATCATAATTACTTAGTGCAGATGTTAAATTTTAATAATCAGAAGTGTATGAGGAACTATGGTGAATGACATCAGTATTATTGTATGAAGAAGCATGCCACTGGAATATTTTTAAATCACCTAATTAAGTAGTGTGATATAGACCTTAAACTCTATGCTTTGACTTAAATAAAATAATATAAAAAGCTCTTAAATTAAACCACAAATTATTTTGATTCCTGTTTTGTGTTTATATTTTGGTTGGGAATAAACCCCATAGTTCAATTTAGGGGAAGCTGTGAAATTGCCTATGTGAAAAACCATGTCAAAGGCACACGGTCCTTTAAAATACCTAATCTTTTTGGTTAATTTTCATTTATAATATTGGAAGTTGCTTCTAAGTAGTAAATATATCATAGTATCATAGTATCTAGAGTCGGAAGGGACCTGGGCAGATCATCTAGTCCGACCCCCTGCCTTGGCAGGAAAGAGCACCGGGGTCAGATGA
>JAGPOW010000290.1:2915653-2930388 GCA_030014935.1 Caiman crocodilus | reverse complement strand
GTGAATGAATAGATCTGACACATTTCATTAGTGCCTTACAGTAATTTAAAACAGTTTCATCATCCAACTGAAGATTAGTCTGATGAGGAAATGGGGGTGATGTAGTGGCCATTCTCATGGGACGCGCCATGAGAATTTCACGCAGGGACAGTCTGTTTTCTGTTGGCAGTGTTTCTAATGTGCATGAGTGCCAGTGGCAATGCATCTAGCCATTTCAAGTTAGTTTCAGCACAAATTTTAGATAGGCGTGTTTTTAAGTCAGAGTTTTTTCACTCTACTGTGCCACTGGATTGGGGATGGTAGGCACAGTGCAGGTGCTGGTGTATGTTCAGGGCCTTACTGATGTTCTAACAATCTGCCCTGTAAAGTGTGTTCCCTAGTCGCTGTCTAGCGTGAGTGGCAGGCCAAATCTGGGGATGAATTCTTTCAAAAGTTTCTTTGCTATGGTGGTGGAGTCTGCATGTTTACAAGGATAAGCTTCTACCCAACCAGAGGACATATCAATAATGACAAGAATATATTCAAAAGAACAAAATTTTGGCATTTGAGCAAAGTCCATTTGCAAATTTACAAAAGGTCCCCATGGTGGGGCGTGCGCTGCTTGTCTAGTTTTAATCTTCTGACTGATGTTATGGGCAAGACAAATGGGACAAGTGCTACAGTACTGCTGTGCCATAGAGGGAAAATTTGGGGCAAACTAATCATGCTGTACTGTCGCAATCATCCCCCCTTTGCTCGTATGGGCCACTGAGTGGGCCAGACGAGCAAGGTAAGGTAGCAAAGCCTGTTGCAACAAGGAAGTGTCAGCTTTAAAATCATCCTCCAGTTGTTCTTGTAACAGAGCCAAAAACTCGGTCTCCCTTGGTTCCGGCACTTCTAGGTGTATGTCATCTGGGGAACAGTAGATAACACAGCCCAATTTACACAACAAATCCTTTCCCAAAAGATTTACAGGGACAGAGGGGCTAAGCAAAAAGGCATGTGTCTCAGAATTGGGACCGATAAAGACAGGAAGGGGTTTGGAAATAGGGAGGAGTATAGGGTGTCTGCTAATGCTGACAGCATTAACAATTTTTTTCAGAAAGAGGCATGTTAGAGAAATCAGAGCCTTTTAAAGTGGAGAGGGAAGCTCCTGTGTCTACCAGACAAGATATAATCCTGCTGTTTACAGAACAATTAAGAAAAGGACCATGGAGAATAACCTGGAGTGGGAGCTGACAGGCTTTGGTTTGTTTTCTGGTTCAGATGCGGCCAGATTTTTAGCTAAGGCTGGATTGATACAAAAGTCTAATATGTCTTCTGGAGGTTCAGTTAATGGGGGTACCCCTTTCAATACTGGCTATAATGGGCTGCAGTTTGAATTTAGGGGAGTGGCCAGTTTCTCCTTTGTTTCCTTTAATTGTTGTTTAAATTTTTCCTGCGAGTCTTTCAGGCTCTTGGTCTGAAACTCAGTGCGCCTTTTTGACATCTCTTCATACCAATCAAAAAATGCATTCCACTGGCATTGAGGAGGTTTGGATCCACGGGACTCTAATGTCTCTTAAGTGCACTATTTTATCTAGCTTGAATGTGCCTTCCTCAGGGAACTGCTCGGAAGGATCTTCCCTGGTATACCAGTAATACTTATCCAGGTACTTGCAAGTCTCGGGAGAATAATGTGTGTACATATAGTATGCCGGAGTTTAGAGGGGAGTTTAGAGGGGACTGGCACGTGCTTTGACTGTTCTGTACCCATTTCACAATCACACAGGGAAAGACAAGACAAGACAAGACAAGACAAGACAAGGGAATGGCTTATTGAGGAAGTCCGTGCCAATCCGAACTTCAGCCCGCAATGCTGCCGAGGTGAGTTCTGGATTTGGCAACGGCTCATAAACAAACCGTTTATTTACATGGTAGAATAAGGGTGGGGAAACAACAAAAGGATTCCACTAAAGTCAAAAAACCTGCTCGTAGCCCTGTCTGATGACCGAGGCTACATACCTTCAGGCAGCAGAACTATAGTGGCTCATGAATGGAGAGGGGGAACACAAGATACAGAGCAAAACAAGAGGGTGAGGGACCAGTGAAAAGTTCACTGGGGAGGAGGGAAGGGTTGATTTTTCTTTCACCACGCACCCTTGCATTCGAGTTGCGCCGGTCATCGTCCAAACTGGGCTCACATACGTCTCGGGGCAGCTGCACGTGGTTTCAGAATTTGCCCTGGACCAATTCCAAATCACTATTCAATCAGGGTCACAATCTTATTCTCATCACCCACTCGGACTTCCTAAAGCCCAGTGTTGTGCTGGATGCAAGTGCTTGTGCAACAGAAAGATTCTCCCTACCAGTTGTGCGCGCTTTCCAGAGACAGAATTTACCAGATTAGTATAACTGGTCTTGGTTCTACACTGACCTGTAACAAAGATTCAAATCCAGCTACCCAACATGAGCAGAGAGCCTATGAGCATTCCTCCTCGGACACCCCAATAGAGATTTAAAAGGCCTCTTACCTTTATTGGTGGTGCCGGGGTTCGGTGGGGAACGACTCACAGTCCTCCAAACACGTCGTTGGGTGTGGATCCGAGTCACGGCACATTTAATTGTCGTGGTAAAAACACGCTGTAGAAGTTGGAATCAGGTCAGGTAGAAACTTTATTTCGATAGCTATTGGAGGGAGACTATTACAGGAAGATTTCTGCTGTGGCCTCTCTAATTCACGTCAAGGCAATCAACCCTTTATAGATTCAAGACAAAGGGTTGCCTAAACTAGGTTTCCCGCTTTGGGGCTATCTGTCCTGTGTCCTTTAAGACAGTTTAATGGTCATCTTCCTCTTATCTAAGGAATTTCTCTCTCCGCCCTTGAGGCCTTGGCCATCCTTTGCTTCCACAAGTGATACATTGGTCCATATTGTATTGGCACTGATAAAAGGAAAATTGACATTATTGGCAATTGGCTTTTTTGTCTGATATGGACAATAATGTCACCAATAAATGCCACATGCCACCTTGTAGCCCCCCAAGCATAGCTCTGGCCCAGCCCCCTTCTGGGAGGAGCCCAGCACTACCCATAGTGGCAGCCTGCCCTCACTCTGTACACAGATCCAGGGGACATGTGCCCCCAGGGCTCCCCCCAGAGGTGCATGCAGTGGTGGGAGCCACACCCCATAGCACTTCCTGGATGGGCTGTTCATGGTTCCATCTCACAGCCAGCCCCAGCCCCACTCTTTCCCCACAGGGGTCTTGATCTGCTCCTCCACCCTCTGCTCCCTGCTCCCCTCACCCCCCAACAGGCTTACTAGCCAGATGCTGCTTTCCAAGCTACCAGGCTGTATATCAACAATCAGATCGGTATTGGCTGATATGGCTCATTAATAATTGGCCATTGGTATTAGCCCAAAAAATCTATCATTGTACCCCTAATACTTGGAATACTGGCAAGGGAGTAAGATTTGGATGTGGCAGAAGGTGGAGATCAGGATCAGAACTGAAGGCAGCAGGCAATTAGCTGGCATAGAGGGAAGACCAAGTAACCAACAGATTGTAACTATTGAAAATAACTGTGTATACAGTTTTTGCATCTTATTTATGCAACCCCTATAAAAGAATCTGCTGCTACTTGAAGAATGTGTTCATTTATAAGAATGGCTTATATTGAGCACGGTACTTGGAGTTTCTGTTGTGTGTGTGTGTATGTGGAGCATGTTACTAGATATAAAGAGGGGACTGGTGAATGATGAGCTCAGGCACACAGCTAAAATGTTGTTCCACTGTTCTCAGTAGAAATCTTTCATAATAGACTTCCTAAGAGCAAGCAAATGTGTGTGTTCATGAAACAAAAAGTGTGCTTTCTAACTGTCAGTGTCAGGTGCTGAATTACTTTATGTCAAGGGAAACTGAGTAGAGCACAGGAGGAGATAAGAATTTTTTTCTATGTAAATGTGTCTGCAAAGTATTCTGAACAATCTAATGTTCCATCATGTCTCCTTATAACTTACAAACTTCCCTATCCATAAAACCAGTAGAATGTGATTTTTTTTTTGTTTGTGACATTTTTATCATTGGATGATATATTGTATATTACTTCACCTTCTGTATTTTAGATAACTTCTGAAACCATATTATGTGTTATAACTGTGTGATCTTGTAGGGTCACAGGGTCTTATCCATTGCCTCTGTAACATACTTAGGCTTCATGTATCCATTGAACAAAAGTATTAGATGGAAATGACAGAACATTTCTTTTTGAAATTTTCCTCAGAGGTGTCTTTGGGAATCCTCTTTTGTGGCTCATGCTTGAATTGTGCAGTATTTCACAAAATGTAAATGTTTCCTTTAGAAAGCTTCTGAAACATAAACAGTAGGGTAAAATATCTTAAACCAGTCTAGTGGTATTTTTTTGTTCTCCCTTAAAATGATGCAGGTGTATTTGCTGCTTTTATTGCTCATTAAGATTCTCCCTTTGGTTACATGCATTGTTCTGCTGCTTTAACTGAGTTTGGAAATTTGTTGTTTCTAATAACATGAAAAGATTAAAATTTAAATCCATGATGATTTATTTTACAGTTTCTACACCTTGTTTGTTTTCTTTGTTTTTCTTGGATTGATGAGAGCATTTTCATATGTTTTCACCTGAGCCTATTATTAAAGACCAAAAGGAGACATTTCCCACTGCAGGTGTCTAGGAGTCTAGTCATAAGCCTGGCAGAAAACACCCAAAGATCCACTTAGATTTAGTGTGTGGTCCTCTTCTTTTAGCTGCCTTTGATCTTTATCTATTAGCATGGAATAAGCCAAGTCTCAAGAGAAGCACCTTGGAAGAAGCAACCATATGAATAGACAGTTTTTTTTGGAAGGTTGTGGGCAAGGTAGTAGTTTCTTTTTGTCATAACCAAATCAGTTGAGTTCCCCTGTCACAATAGAACTGCCCTAAGCAGTCTACAGTCACTTTTAAATTTGGTACATTCTGCCTCATTACCTATTCCCACCTGGCAGTCTGTCATTGGCTAATCTAAAAGTATAAAGGTCCATGCAGTTTCTGCCCAAGTCGGAGAGTGCTGAACACGTGGCAGAGTAAACTTGGCGAATTGATCACCCACCAACAACTCCCCATCACCGACCGTTCCTGACGTACCCCTCATCCTGCCAGCTCATTTCATTCACGAACTCATTGTCTCATACCGTTACCTGTAACTATGCAAGCAACTCGTTACCTGTAACTACATAAGCAACCTTATCACCTGCATCGTGGCCACTGGCGGCGTAAGTAAAGTTTAAAGTAAAAGTTATTTTTGCAACCAATACGCTGTGTCCGGCTTCTCCATCCACCAGCCCACGTGACAACCGATTTAATCAGCGATCCTCCTCAAGTCAGCTCTAGCCGTCTGAGACGCTTTTCTTTTTTCTTTTCCCCTGCTTCTCTAGAAGGGGTGGAGCTTGTTTTTAGGGTGAAAGTTTTGAGCCATTGGGAAAATTGAGACATCCATATAACTATGGGTTGTGTTAAGCAAATTGATGTCAAGTGAAATTAAACCTCTTATTTTATGACTGAATTAGCATCTGAACAAAAGAGACTTGTCACTAAGATCAGTTGTGGTTATAATTGGCAAGATGCAGTCCTGTGTGTCATGGCCCTGCAATTACCCTTCCATTGCTTTCCCTTTCTTTCTGACAGATCCCCTAGCTTTCAGCATGGTTTGGTTTCTGAAATAACTTATCACTTCAATTGCTTTGTGGGTAACTAGATCCAAAAAAATGCTGACACTATTCCCAGAATTGTGCCAGATTCGGCCCATATACCTGAAATTCTGTCCTGTTAGGTGCACCAGCCTCCAGGCTTTTTTTTTCCTGGGCAAAACTTGCAGTCCTGTGCTGGAAGTCTGTCTCTTCTCCCTACAATCATATCAAAGAGTTGCTGTTCCCCTCACAGGAGGAGATTGCCCTGGATCCCAGCTGGACAAATACCTGACTGCTGAGTTGTCTATCTGAAAACTCAAACTTACTCTTTTCTCACTGCCTCTTTCTTATGGAATCCTCTCCTTTGGACCTTCTCTGCCTAAACTACTAACCACAACCCTCTTTTCTGGAGTTATGCCAACAGTTGGAGTGCTTTGATGATATAAACTTCCTCAGCCTGATGAAGGGTTTTTGGACCCAAAAGCTTGCTTAATAACTATTCTCCGACCATTTGGGTAGGTCTAATAAAAGATATCAAATTCACCCAAGGAACCTTGTCTCAGTGATATAAAAGCATTTGGTACACTGTATTCCTACTCCCTGATCAGCTTTGTCAAACCATTGCACAGCTATTCTGGAGACCTGGCCAACTTCTGGTCTTTTATTGTGGGAATTCTGTGAGAATTACTTGAAGCTTAACTTCCCCTGAGCAAAGAATAAGTCTTCATAATGCTCAGCACGTAATCACCTAACCATCACCCAGTACTCGTTTCCAGCCTCTTCTTGAATGCCTGCTGAATAGGAACATGTTTTGGAACAGACTTGGCTGACTTCAGGCTTTTCTGCCCTGAAGCGGGTAGAGGGAGCCCCGTTACCATTGTAACAGGAATGTGCGAACAGGTGCCAAATCTTTTCCCTGGATGAGCTGTATTATCCCAGAAGAGCTAGTATTTGTGACCTCCAATTTAGCATCTCTGACACCTTTTCTTCTTGAGAATCCCTGAGAGTCTCTCATTTCCTACCTCTGCAAATTTCCCTTACTGTTGTTTTCTAACCTTTTCACCTAAATGAGACGTCTTTGGCAAGAGAGAGCTTGATGTGGCTCAGTCTGGAATCACTCAACACTGCGACTTGAGTTAACTAGGGTGATGCTGGAAAACATTGATTCCATAGCATTGATAATCCTGGAATAAAAAAATACCTGTCTCTTTTCTTCCTGATCTTCCCTCATGTTTCTAGTCGAGCCTTTCCCCTGGGTATTTTCTAGTGCACTTTTAATTTTATTTATTTTATAGAAATATGATCTGTTGAAGATAATATAATAGTTTTCTTCTGCTCATAGAGGGCTATTAAAAAACTTGGCAGAGTTGCATGGCAGCAGACAGGAACAGCAATGTCTGAATGAGCTCATGAAAAATTGAAATGCCTGAATGTTCTCAGAAGCATTTTGCTTCCCACACATATAAAGTGTTGTACTGAAAGTTTTTGGTTTTCCTTTTTCCTTACAGTTTGTTTGGGGTTTTTTTTTGGTTTTTTTTTTTTTTTTTTGAAGAGCAGCATAACTAAAAACCCTAGTCTATTGGCACTGAGTTATTCTTTGGTCCAAATTCATTATGTGGGTCAACTACTTTGAACCATGAATGCTTTTGGCTGTGATAGCTTCCATGGGTGGCAAATAACATTAAATGTTATATACATAAAAGGAGGTGCAATGATTGCAGTACTCGGAGAAAAGCAAAGCATCTTTCTTTTTGTGCAAGTTCTTTACTAAGGACCTTAAGTATTTCATTGAATCTTCCCCTAACACATGTAAAGTCTTCTAGATTTTGAAAACTGCAGGAAATAAGCTATCCAATTGTCTTTATTATTAAGAAAATGTACTAATATTCCCACTGCAATAACATATTATAATTTAAATGAATGCTTTTTAATAAAGGTTTCTTAGAGGAATTGAATAATTTTATAATTCACAAATGCTTCTGCCAGGTAAAACTACAAAAACTGGCAGATCAATTTTTGCCCATGTAAAAGATGCTACATTCAGACTGTGTTTCTATAACTTAAAATCTATATTAGCAGAAATTTTTTTTTCCTTCATGAATAAACAAATTAAGATCAGAATGTAAGTCAAATGGGCTTTTTGTCTCTTCCATGCTTTTTTATTAATTCTTGGTAGATATCTTGTGGGTTGTCAACTTTTTCTCTTAGTCTTTTATGGATCTTTTAAAAAAAATACATAATAGAGACACATTTTGTTCACATCTAATAATGTCATTACCTATTTCTAAAATGTATTTCCTGTGGTATAAAATGGCTTTCTCACTTTCTCTGTGAGAAACAGAAGATTATCATGAAAGTGACCAGCTGGCAATATAGAAAGTGTTGATATGGAAAGGTCATGACCAGCTTTTTTTTTTTTTTTTTTTTAATCCTGGGGATTAAAGTTCACTTAGTTATCAACAAAACAGATACAGCCCCAGCAGCGCAAGTTTTCCTACCACAATTTGTCAATGTTCCTTCATCCAGATGTGAATGAGTAACTTTTACTGGTAAGAGTATAGATCACAATTCATGGTCATTAAATAGTTTTGCTCTAACAACCAAAAAAATAATGGTTGCATCTTGTGATTCAGATGCTTGTCTACTGGAAATTGGGATGAGATCCCTCAAGTTTATTCCACAAAGAATTGTTGTATAACAGAACATTTTGTGTTAGTTGACACACTTTTATTTGCATAGAGTTTTAGCTCCGATGTTGGAGTTGCAGGGATCTGTGTCCCATTATCAGTTTTGGACCAGTCAAGCCCCTAAGTGGCATACCAGTAAGGTTGACAAGAACAGTTCTCATTCAGAGATAAATCTCTTCTCCTGGGCACTGTATGGTTTTACTTTGAGAAGTATAATCTTCTGTTTGGGAGTGGAGGAAGGAACTCTGAATTTCCAATGAATACTACAAAGCAGTTGCCAAAACAACCAAAATACTTCCTGAACTGTAACATGATGACATTTTCAGGAAGGTGTGAAGAAGCCTTCAGTTCTGACTTTGACCATACCCACTGTGAGAAAATGTAGTTGATCATATAAATGTTCAGATGAACATTAGTTTAGAAATGCTATCACATGTGAATTTATATACCTATTTATTAAATCAATATTATTTACTCGCTAATATCTGAAAAGAACATATAGTGAAGAGGGTACTGTATAGCTCCTCTTAAGGAGGTCATTAAGCCTTGTCTACATGGAAAATGGACGGGCGAGCTAGTCTAGAATTGTTATTCCAGTATATTTTACTTTTCTGGAATAGCTCTCATGTTTTGTGATTGGAGTAATTACTCTGGAATAGTATCCCAGGTTATTCCAGTATAGCTATTGTAGAATAGACATTTTGTCCTCATAGATAAGGCCTTAGTCACCTGAACTTGAATCCACTGAATGTAAGCAACTTTCCAGAAGCAAGTTTGTTTGCTTCTAGCTTGTTTATGAATATACATGCTAAAAAAATAAACTCACATAGTTATAATGTTGGCTTGCCTATATAGTTTGAGAGGCAAAAGAAATTGCTTGATGACTGAATTTCTCAACAATAAAAATCTGCTGTTGATCAGCTTTGTCCTTGTCCTACAGTCACAAGGACGGGGAGGCTGTAGGCCACATTTTAGCACTCTGCAGGCTATATTTGGCCTTCCAGCTACATGTTGAGCAGTCTGGATTTAAACCTGCAAAACAATTACCTACCACATACTCAAAGATGAGGCCTTCCAATCTTGTAAGATTATTCTTCATTGCTTGTAGTGGTAGTCATAATATACAACCACATCATTACATCCTTCCAAAAAACCAACACGACTGCACTTATCCTATTTGATCACTGACCCATGAAGAATCCTGTTTGATGCTCTGCAGCCTACTGCAGAAGAAGGAACACCTCTGTAAATCCAGCACACACTTTTTTGTGTAAAGAGCTGGGAGGGTGGAGGTGTGTTAAAGCACACGGGCAGTAAATAGCCACTGATGTGGACATTTGTTGTTCATTTGAGGGGAGAAGAGGTATTGATTTGCTTCTTTGTGTGTGTATGTGATGTCTCTGTGGAAAAGAGCAGGTGACTATAAACATGGATTTTTGTTTTGTGTGTGTAGCTAAAGTGAGTTGTTTGGAGAGAGATTCCCTGTTGAGGTTATTGGAAAGCCAACTGTGTATAAAGCTGCTCTGCTTTAATCTTGTATGCAGTGTGCTTAGGTTTTACATGATGGGTACTCCCATTCTATGCTTGCTTTGTGTACACTTGAGAAATAACTTTTCCACTGCACAAGCCTGTCATGTTTTGTACTTGGAGAAGGGGTCATCAGCATGATACTGTCAACAAAAATCAAACCAAAAAAATCCAGCAATCAGGCAAACCTTGTTAGTTTGGTGATTTTAAAAAAGTGTTTAATTTTTTGTTTTCATGTTATTTCTGCCTCTTGGTTTTGCATGATGTCAGCATCAAAAAAAATCAATTGCAAAGACAACCATATAGTTGCATATGGTACTGTAAGGGACTACTGTTGGTAATTATCAATCTTTTATTGTTAGTTTCTAATGTTACAAAGTAAAGGTTTTTTTAGAAGTCTTTCTTCTGTGTCTGTGCCTTATAGAGATGGCCATGTGAAAAAAATATTTTTAGTGATTAGGAAGTGGAATATAACAGAATGCTTGATTATACTAGAAACTCATTTTTTGGTTTAATATTTGTGGAGTTGAAGATGTTAAATGTTTCATAAGTACTACATTTTTCTTTATTAACTTTTCTCATACAGAATTTTTTGTTCCTTCTAATTGTTAAGTTTTTCCCTGGACTGAGCCAAGAATGTGTTAATATTCTTGCATTGTAATGGAGTTCCTGCATTGTGGAAGCTTTGTATTTAAGTTTCAGATTGGATAGCTCTGTCAATGCTATGTCTTATGCTAATAGCAGCTCTTCTCTCCTGAATATTATAATTTTTAAATAGACCATGTCAAGTAGTCAGCCAAAGACTACGTTGAGCAGTCAGGCAGTGCAAAAACTGAAGCTGACCGTGCAACTTTCATTGTTCCCCTTTGCATATCTGCATTAATACATTTTTAAATCTTGTGATGACTTGTTTTGCATGTAGTGTAATAATCTTTTTGTAGTCTTGTATATGTAAACACATGTAAGTGTGAATCTAAAGATCGTTTGTCTTTTATGTTTGCCAGTACTCTATATAGTCAAGTCTGTTTTCTGAAATGATTTATGTTTCTTTCTCTCTTTTGTATGGGAACTTGGTACTACTTTAATAATGGAGAAGGCAAAATAACTTTGCAACCAGCAAAAAAGTGGAGAAAACCATTTCAGAATATAAGCAAAGTGGTTTAACATGTCAAAAAATGGTACCAGATCTGAGGCAGATGTAATGTCTGAAACTTCTATTTTTGGAAGTGGGCTAGACTTCAAGTTGCCTGTGCCATATAACTGGGTCACTAAAAAGCCTTTGTCTGTAATAATTGCAGTGCAGTGGTTTCACGTTATTAGTTTAATGGACAATAACAGCAGCACAGATATTTATATATTTAAAATGTACATTGTTAATATTAGAACATTAGTGATAATTTTGACATTGGTCTGTTAAGCACTATTTACCCATACAAACCATCATGACAAAGTGCTACCTTCATAAAAATGAATTGCTGCACTGCCTAGTAACCAGATCTTAGCTGTAATCTCAAATTAACAAGGTAATAAACTTTTTTTGAAATGCAAGTAGTACCAAGAATTAGGAAGCTTTCAGATTCTTTGAGATAGATAATCTAGCTGAAGAAACTGGGCAGTATCTAGACTATTTGCACTGCCTTTCAAGCTTTTATTACCCTGACTTTTGTGGAGGAATTGGCCTGATAGTCTGAACTTATACATCTGTGAATTACAAGTATAGCCAAAATCTTGAGTTAAAGAAATATCAAAAGTTACTAATATATTCTGTTTGAATCACTTGGCAAATATTGGTTTAACTAAATTGAAGCTTTTTAAAACTGTGTTTTTAAGAAACAACACAAATAGAAGATCCTCGAAAACAATGGAGGCAAGAACAAGAGAGAATGCTAAAAGACTATCTTATGGTAGCACAGGATGCACTCAGCACCCAGAAAGAGCTATACCATGTGAAAGAACAAAGACTGGCACTTGCTTTGGATGAGTATGTACGGCTGAATGATGCCTACAAAGAAAAATCAAGCTCTCGAACAAGCTGTAAGTACACTGGAAATGCACTGTAACATTTTTCTGTGGTCTGGCTCTTGTTTTCCTTTGGGGTACATTTCAGTTTGCCCTGAATATCTTGGACCATGGCTGTTATAGGAACAGCCTTTCCACCTATTATTCCCTTAAGGAAGGGTGCTCAATCCCTAGCTATCAGGCCAGATCCAATCCATGGTGCTGTTTCATTTGGCTCACAGGACTTCCCAAGGTCTAGAAATTTGGTGGCACTGTTCCTTTACTGCCAAATTTCCAGTACATGGGAACTGTGGGCCCTTCATGTTAGCTCTTCCTCTAGCATGCAGGGCTGGGCAGGGACAGGGCCAGGCCCCAGGGCCCAGTCCTTGCGCGTGGGGCTGGGAGTGGGTGACGGCAGGCCCCTGAGTCCCAGTTCCAGTAGGAGTGCGTGGTGCCCAGTCCTTGGGGCCCAGTCCCGCCCCATGGGGTGCCATCTGGCATATGGACCAGCCCCTGGCCACTCATGTGTCCCACAGGGCCAGAAGGTTGTACACCACTGTCTTAACGCAATGGTGTCGTACTAGAAAAAAATTTGTCTGTCCACTATGATTGAACTCTTTCAGAGCTGTAGCTTATGATTTTTGCTTCTGAAGTCTGTTCTGTTACTTAATTTTCCAGATCCTGGATGTAGTGAGCTTTTATTCAAGGGGTATGGGATCACTGATGCACTTTGGCTTGTGGGCCTTAGCTTATCTTAATGGATGGCAGTGACAAGGGACTAGCAGGTTTGGCTGCAAACTTTTATCAGCAGTTTATTTCAGTTTTTCAGTATGTGTGCATATATTGCTGAAAGCTACAATGCAAATACCTGGGATCTTTTTAGTTTAAATGGTGAGAGCAAAATATAAAAACTCTGTAGTACTTAGATGCTTTGAGAGCCCTGCACTTGAGTTGCTGGCTATGAAGCTTACTTTCTAGTGTTGGTAATGTTATGAAAGCAATGTATGCAGCTGCTGGAGAGAAGAGCATTGAGTTTTGGTTGTTCAGCAAGTCTGCTCTCTTTCTAAATATTATTTTAATATAGTTCCTTTGAGCTCTGAAAATTGTTTGGGGTTCTCTTCTCCTACCCCCTCCCCCATCTCTGCCCTCCAGTAGGAGAGTGTTGCTGACTGCTTCTCAGCTTGAAAATGTGTTAGCCAGGAGCTGGTTTTTCAAAGCTAGGGAGAACTTGGAGTTGTCATGGGGTGTTATCATAGACAGTATTTCCTCCTTTACGGCTTTGAACCCACCTGAATAAGGATAGGAAGAAGGAGAAGAAGAAATTTGGAAAATAAATCAGTAATTTTTATTACTGATTTACAACCATGATAACCATGCTGCAGCATAGTAAGAGCGTACATTAAAATGATTAATATTCATTTTGTCTGCAGTATTATGATAACCTCCCAGTTTGAAACCAAGAATACTCTTCAAGCATAGAAATAATTAATGGTTTGAAAGTAGTTAAATGTTTGTTGTGTTGTGTTTTGGTTGTTTTTTTTTTTAAATAAGTGTTCTCAGGCTCTTCATCCAGCACGAAATATGACCCTGAAATTCTGAAGGCAGAAATCTCCACTACAAGATTAAGGGTGAGAATGCTTAATATACTTCCATTTAAATTCTTCACAGTAAGGTTCATGACTACACTGCTACACTTGGGCTAGCAGAGAGTCAGATTTAGGCCTATTGCACTGTGATATTGAAACCTCCTACTATTCTTCTCTAACCATCATTCAAGGATTTTAATTACATTCTCAGCCAAATCATCCCAAAGCCTGTACAATTAACTTCTACAGGGAACACCCTCAGCTTTGAGAAGTATATTAATTGGAGAAATGTTTAACTATACCTCATAATTAATTCCACCCAGAAAATAATTGAATAATTGATTATTTTTTCTCTTTTTTAAGGGAGAAAGCTGAGAAAGGAGTGGGAGAAATCCTTTAAAAATGCCTGTGAATAGCATAGGGATCAGCACCAGTGTGCTTAATTAAGAGAAGAGAGTCTTTGTTTATGAAAGCAGTTTTGGGGCTCTCATGGTAGAATTTGATTTCAAATTGTAAAATGCTGGGTAATCAGGGACTTTTAAAAAAATCTGCACATAAAAGCTGAAAGCGAAAGAGTGTTTTAATGCTGCATCTTGGCAACATTTTTACACAACATTTTTCTGTCAAAAGTGCAAGTTTTGCAACATTGAAATCTTTCATCAATTTTTTGGTCTTCTATTTGTCCTTTGAGAGGGAGTAATAAAATTAAAAACTCTAGTTTTTTTCAAATGTTTTGTTTCATTTTAATATTTCTAAGTGTAATTGGATTTTTCATTTTGAAATGATTATTCATTTCAATATTTTCTTCAATTTTATTTAATAAAATACACTTTAGCTTTTGTCAAAATGAAGCATTTTTATCCAGAATAATAGAACAGTGTTTTGAAGTTGTGAAAACCCCCCAAAAAACTCCACTATATGCCCAGCTCAGCATAGGTGCTACCACAGATGTATGCATACCTCAGTCATTGTATTTGGTTATCTTTTAATGATGTGAAAAATTGTTTTAATATGAAAAATACTCTCCTTAGACCAACCCTAAGTAAAAAATAAATGGTGTGGAATAAATATGGACCTCAGTTATTTAAACCATAGCATATCATGCCTTATAGACAGATATGGTTCTCTACACCAAACTGTGGGCTGAGGTGGGGACACCAGAGGAGAGGGAGAAGCTGCAGCAGGATCTGGGCAGACTGCAGGAGTGGGCGGACAGCAACAGGATGGGATTTAACGTGGACAAGTGCAGGGTGATGCATCTGGGGAGAAGCAACCCCCAGCA